>PVKE010028249.1:0-21058 GCA_004027555.1 Craseonycteris thonglongyai | reverse complement strand
TATACACACAGGAGAGGCTGGGCTCTATCTCCAGAACCCCCACCCTCCCTCACCAATCCATTAGATGGTCTCTATCCTCATACATCATTTTCTCATCTGTAAAGTGACTGTATAGAGATTTGACACAGTTATATATTTGTAATCTTTTAAGAAAAAAGTTAAAAAAAAAAGACTTACCAAGTTAATACACATACCTAGATATCAAGCAGTAAAAGAAAAGTCTCAATGAAAAGAACTGACCCCTCCAATCTAATTGCTCCCTAAGAGCAATCACATTGGAACAACTTTTGTTCAAAATGCTAAACGCTGTTATTTCTTGATTTAGCGGCTAAATTTTCCACTTACCCTTTATCTACTAACTTAATTTAGCTCACTTTTAACTTCTCACCACCCTCTGATCAGTATATCAACAGTTTTTTTGTGGTGTTTTTTTTTGCTTATATATTTTTATTTGGAAATGTTTTTATCAGTACAGTGATCCTAGATTTTAAAAGATACTGGATGTCATCACTTTGGATATCACTAGTTTATTACAAAAGAGATATATGTAAATTATTTACATGATGAGCTTTCACAACTTCAGTGGAATGGGGCGGCTTCATGTGATGCCATTTCAATAGTGATTTATTTCAGTCTACATACTTTCCAAGAATGCCACCAGCTCTAAATAAGAAATAATCATTTTCGTCTAGAACTACTTTGGTGCCTCCATACTCTGGAAGAAGAACTTTATCTCCAACTTGCACACTAACTGGTTGAGTTCACCCTCACCTTTAAAGCCTGCTCCAACGGCTACTATTGTTGCCTGCAATACTTTTCCTTGAGATTTTTCTGGAAGCATATGCCTCCTTTGGTTACAGTTTCCGCAGCACTTCTTTCAACTAATGCTCGGTCAAAGACGGAGAAACTTTCTAAATGCCTGTCCTGCCCTGACTGCAGCAGCAGCAGTTCCTACTCTGCTCTCGCACTGCGGCCCACACGGAGAGAAAATCTATCACGAGTTTTTATCTTCTGTTTGTTGACTTTTGTAACATTAAGTAACACACTAAAACCTCCGTTTCTTTTTCTCTTTGAAGGATTTTTACAGTGAGAACTTGAGCATCACTACCCCTTACTTACTCTTTTCCCTTCCTACCTTCAAACTGTTGTGGGTCTCTTCTTTAACTTTTAAACAAGCAAGGTTGGTAGCATATACATTGTGCTCTTTCCTCTTTTTTTAAAGTTTTTTATTGAGAACATACACGTACCAAGGTTTACCATCATAGCCACTCTTACTTAAGAATGTTCAGTGGTATTAAATACTCTGTTCTCTGCAGCAACTGCAATTAGGTCTTCCTTGCTTTGTCTCTGGATTGTTTTGCAAAGTTGAAAGCAGAGAAACAACGTTGACATCATTATGCTTTATTCAGAACAAATAATGGGCTGTGACTACATTTCTTTATTTTTGGTTCCAATGTTATGATTACTGGTCTTCTCAAAGGAGACTGTTCCTAATATCAAGTTCAAATGGATTCTGCTTTTGTACACAACATAAAAGTCTTACCACAGGTTACTTCATATTTTGACCCTTCTTTTTTTCCTAAATATTTATCTATATTTGTCTTTGCTTGTGGGACTACCTTATTCACTATATCCCCAGTATCTTCTAGCTTCTTATTCGTTCCTTAGATGAAATCCCTCTCATTTCCTAAAATCCCTGATTGATTGCTTCATGTTTGAATCATGGCTCTTCATATTGCTTTTTGTTTCTGTGGGCATCTCTAGTTGCCTTTCTTTTCTCCTTACCCTTGCATTTGTTGGTCTTACATCTTCACTCAGTTCCTCAAGTTCGTGCCCCCCTTTTCTCAGAGACCTTTCTCACGGTCTCCCATCGCCCCACCTTACCCTGGACTAGTAACTCAGGGTCTGTTGCAAGCTGCCACCCTGGAACTGCCTCCTCTGTTCTCGGTCCGTCCTCCGTCACAACTACCCCATTGCTTTCTCTCAGGGACCAGAGGGGCTGCAGGACTTCAGCTAGTCCTTGGCTGCTCACACCTGTGGCCACAGCTCCGGGCCCTGAGCACTCAACTGAGTTGTCAGGAATTGGCCTGAAGATGAGTCCTCAGGGCCAGAGAAAACCTCCTCCCGGGAGCCACTAACTTCCTCCAGCCTCCTCCTTTGCCCCAATTTGTACACTTCTTTACTTCACTCACTGCTGATGCTGAGTCCCTCAAGGAAAATTAGGTACTAAGGCCGTGCCTACCTTTCAGCATCATTGTTCAGAAAGCTTTCATCCAAACTCAATTTCTTTGGTTAAAAATATCTTATGACCTCATTAAAAAAAAAAATTAGTTTAAAGATAGCTTATATAAATAGTCAAAGGCAGGGAAAGAAATGATAATCTTTTCTAGCAAAGAAGCCATTAACTCCTTCCCCATCCCTATTCATCAAAAATTGTATAATCTAATTAAAATTCTAAACCCCTGTAAGGTTTTTAATTACTTGCTAAAGCAGTTGGCCAGATGGTTAAACATAATAGAATAAGAACACCTTGAAAGAATGAAGAAAATGTCAGGGGGGGGGGGTATCCTTACATTATATTGGATAATTTACAAAAGTATGGCTCCTGTTTAGTGCGTTTCTGAAGCAAAGAGAAGTCACTTGATAAACTTCATTGTCATGGTACTGTATTTATCTGAAGATCAAACTTGATGTCGCTGATTTATTCTCTGGAACAGGGATGACCTTCACTGTGGATGTCAAAACAATAAATGTGTCTGTTTACTTTGACTTGCTAGGAGAGGCTCCCGGGCCCTTACAATTAGAAGCACCGTGAAATAGAAATAAGCTTACTGAGGACGGAATTCTGTCAAGGGGAACTTCTCTTACCTAATTTTTTACTGACCATTAGGTAAGATCTTCCCAGTCCATGTGTATTCTAAAGGCTTCCTGTGGGTCTCTGGCTAGGGATTTCAGGAAGATGACAAGGGTCTGGCAGGACAGGCGGAGCCCATCCTCCACAGAGGCCCATGGCCAGTTTGCACTTTGCACACGACCCTGAAGGACACGCAATGGGTCTGAAGAGCAGGCTCCTGTTCCCGACAGCTCAGGTGTGGCACTATCTGCTGTCTGAACAGCTCTGCCGAGCCAAGACTGCTGCCCGGATCCAAAGCCTCCTGGGGGTGTTCGTGGTGTCACCCCTGTGCTGTGGCCCGAGTGGAGGTGTCCGTGTGGTTCAGGGTCTTCTCCGTCTCAGTCTTCTCCATGTGCTGAAGCCCATGTCGTTGAGTTTTTCTTACCCACAGAATTGCTGCCAGTTCTTCCCAGCGGAACACATGGCATGTGGGGCACAGCTCACAGTGACTTCTGCCCACTGCGCTGCCTTCTCTGGGCATTGGCATCTACGGAAAAGGACTTGGAAGTCTTTTGGATGGAAGATTTTTTTCTCTACCTGGTGTAATACGAAACATTCCTGAAGCAACAGTAACTCTGGACATAACTGTTGAACAATTTCACACCAGATTAAGTCTGAATTTCAATTCAGTCTGAGACTATTTGTTGTACGTACTTTTATGGTAAACTCTGTTAATAGGCAGCCCAAGCCAGGGCAGAGTGATTATAGCTAAAAAGCAAAAAAAGAAAGCTAGTTATCCCTTTTTGATTATAAGAAATACCAAAGGATATAGTTAACCACTTCTGTCTCCCAACTATAAAGTGGTTTTAATAGAAGAAGGACAAAAATCAGTTTTCTGGAAATTTTATGGATATGCAATTATTTGCTTCTCTAGAATTTGGAATACATGAAAAGTAAAATATTACACAGAGGTCATGAACCTCATAGTAATGTCCTTGAGGGACAAAAGCAACTTGAAAAGCACTTAACTAAAGATAAGCTCAATTTCTTAGCCTCTCCTCATGTTCTCACATCGAGGTAAGATATTGGGCCTTCTGGGCAAATTTATAATGATGCATCAGTGCCTAAAATTAATGAAAAACCAGGCAAACTTGTAGAAGGAATTTATGAATGTTCAACTTGTGAAATACAGTTCCCTTGAAGCAGAATATTCTCACTCTTGCGCGCGCTCTCTGTGCACACTCCAAGTTGGGTCAGGATTTATTAGTGGACAGAATAATGATTTCTAGCATGGTAGTGACAGTCTTTGAGTCTTTCCATGGACCCAGCAGGTCTGCTGAGTTTGGAGAACAGCAGGTGTAGGGCCAGGGGGCCCCTTGCTCTTTGGAAGCTTGCCTTTCTTCTGGCCGTGACAATGGCAGATTCCCAGGTAGGGCCATGTGAATAGCCTTGGCCCTGGCGGTACAGGAAGCCCCGGCAAACTGAAGTTGGTACAAAGTGTGGGCACTCTCTTTGAGTGACTGTGGTTCCTATGGAGGGGTCAGGCAGCCTGCTGGCACTGGGTAGCTTCTGCCAGGGGCAGAAAGAGCAACAGGCACTGTTGTTGTGGGAACTGAGACCTGGGGGACATGTGGGCTCTAATGCAGCCACAAAATGAGTGTGAATCTACTGTTCTCCATGTGAAAGAACTTTAGGAGAAAAATGCCATCTTGCCAGGTTTTCGGGCCACCTGGCTTATCCTGCTGGAACGTGTTTCATAGTTCACTCCCTGGGGAGACAGGCTTTCATCCACAGTAGCTCCCCAACTCTGCTTTCTGTCTGGGTGTCTTAGCTTTAGCTTCTGAGTATAAAGCAGAAATGATAGTGTGGTGGAGATGAGGATGAATTACTCTAAAAAGTGTGCTGAGTTCCACTGAATACTATACGAGTCAGAGACTGTGCCTGATTCATTTTTATTTCTCCAACATTTAACCCAGCCCCTTGCACCTTGTAGTCCCTCAGAGATTCTCTTTGCTGATTGGGTGGAAACTTTGTAGCAGACAGTGGTGTTGATGAACCTTATTGCTGATCACTTGAGCAGACTGTACACTTTGCTGTACAGTCAAGTATCAGTCAAGTATATGAAAGTGATCTCCCTCGGGTCATGATACCGAAGACTGTGATAACAGTCCCTTTCCATAGTGAGGGCCTACTGTAACCCTTCCTGCACTTGAGTACTGGGGGGGGGGGGGTCCCATTAACAGGTGGATGTTTGACCCATCAGAGATTAAATGTGATGACCATACGTCGTCTTTCCCACATCCTCAGAATCAACTTTCTGAAGGCCAAGTGCAGAGTGTCAGAGGACTTCTTTTCTTTTCATGTACTAAGTAAGTATGAGGACTTGGCTATGTATAGGGTACTTCTGAGAGGCTGCAGGAGAGAGGAGGCTCTGGTTACAGCCCTCAAGATGCTTGTTTTCCAGTAAGGGAGAGATGTAGGTGCTTGAGACCATCATGTGTACGGTATGGGTAAAGGCTATCGTGGTTCAGAGGAGAATAGTCTCCCCACACAAGGAATGAGGGAAGACTCAAGGGAAAGGGGAGGTTTGAACTCCACCTTGAGGAATGGATAGGAATTTGGTGGGCAGGAATGTGAGTGGAGAGACCACCCCAGAAGGAGAGAAAGGCAAGAGGAGAAGAGGGTGTGGAGAACAGTGAGTTGACTAGATTTTGGATAGATGGGAAGGAGGCCCAACCTGGAGACCCCTGGATTTCACCCCAGGACTGTGGACGACTCTTGCCTTACTATCTGTTAATATTATACAGTAACCACCATGGCTCTTCCTTTCTTAGGCAGATACAGTGGGAACAAAGTAAGTTCTTTCACAGAGAAGCTGGAAGTTCTTAGAAAGTTTTCACGAGTTCATTTCCAGTTTTTCATTCTCTCTCAGTGGAAAAAACCAGTGATTAGTGAGGTAGTCAGAGGGTCAAATAATACTTTGGCCCCAATGTGAATAGCAGCCTCAGGATACTGTAGAATGTCATCCCTGGCTTGACAGATGGGCTTAAAAACTTCCCCCATCAAAATAATTTCTGTGAATGTACAAAAAACATAAGCTATACCAAAGTCCAGACCTGTATAAATAGGATCCTTTCATGTTGGAAGAGGTGGCTGTTGTTAGTGTTGTTTTCCTAGGTGTATGGCAGTGACTATATAGTTAATAATAAATGACATTTAGTCACATTTTCTATGTGCCCAGCACTCTGCTAAGCACATTGCCCGATTTATTTTGTTTAATCAATGGCGTGCAGGTCCATTGCACACAGCTAGGAGGAAGCAGAGCAGGGAATTGAACCCTAGAAGTGATTCCTGAGCCTCTGGTCTTGACCACTGTGCGCGCTGCCTGTCCCCAGGCGGTGGGGCCAACGGCGCCTGCCCGCTGACTGCAGCGTGCTCTCAGGCCTGGCCCAGCGCCTCCCGCTCTCGTCAGGGATTAACAGCTGGGCTGTCAATGTGCTGTAGCCGTTCTGCTTGGTGTCTTCATAGTACCTCGCTCCTCTCCTTTGCTGTCCAGCAAGTGCGTAAAGAGTCTCATTTCATTCTTTGTTCTTCCCTCATCAACTTTTCAGCCAACCTGAGCTCAGCATTTGCTGAACACCATTCTGCCCTGCTAGAGAGCAGATCTGGCACAGCTGTGTGTGGGATGGGGGGCAGATGGATCCTGACCTTGAATGTGGGAACTGTATGGAGGGACGTACGGGAGCTGCTCATTAGGCACCTTAAGGAGTCTATGCACCTATCTACAGTATGTTC
This sequence comes from Craseonycteris thonglongyai, assembly GCA_004027555.1. Lineage (NCBI taxonomy): Eukaryota > Metazoa > Chordata > Mammalia > Chiroptera > Craseonycteridae > Craseonycteris > Craseonycteris thonglongyai. The sequence continues at coordinate 14,430 of PVKE010028249.1, read as the reverse complement.
TACTCTTTTACACAGATCTTTTTCTACATCAAGCGTGGTATCCATTATATGGTAGTAAGCATTTGGTGAATGTGGGAGTGAATGAGGGACTGAATGAATGAATCAGGGATTGCTTGGTTCCTTTGATTAAATGACATCCTAAATGACCCTGGGATGCTCTTGCCCTTGCTGCTACTTGGGATTATGTTTCCTCCAGCTGGCTCTTCCCTGCTGCATGCCTGGAGTCTCCCCTGGTCCTCCTTGTCCCCTGGCCCCCTTGCCATCTCCCATATCAGCCCAGGGACAGGCTGGACAGGTGGTGGAAAGACCTGTTCTTTTAGGCAGTGCTACAGAGAGTGTTAGTCCTATCGTTTTAAAGATTTATTTATTTTTATTGTTCTTGACAGAGACAGAGAGAAGGGGGAGGGCCTAGAGCAGTCTCCATAGTTGTACGTTATCAGTTTTCGACATGGTTTTGTTTCACACAGGTGGGCAGGGGCCACGCAGGGTGGGAAACAGGCCAGGGGCCTCCTGCATGGGAGGCACACCCCTACAAGCTGGGGGCCGAACCGGGTGCCTCCCACATGGGAAGCTTGCCCCAGAGACAACCAAACTGGGGCCACACCCCAGGTCAGTGTATGGGTCCTCCTCACAGGCCGGGGTCTGGACCAGGACTCGATCCTCAGACCCCGGGGCTGCAAAGCAAGTCCTTAACCCACTGAGCCATCTGGCATCTCCAAGTGTTATAGTTTTAGAATTGAACCATACTTAGGAAATTAGGAGTTCACTCAGCTTTCCAGAGCTTCCAGTCAACATGTATGATATTAATGTCAGAATATTCTTAATTCTAAAGAGACTTAGGGCAACCCACTGCAACCTAACAATGTTTGAGAAGCTCATATCATACAAGCACATGCTCTGTCTCATGACTGAGAATCACTGGACTTGGTTGTTTTATTGCACTCCTGGATTGGAAATACAGTGTTCAGAGAAACACATTCCTGGTAGTGCCAGCTATAGATTCCCAGGGAGTTTTCCTTTCCAGTTGGAGTTTATAATTGATACATCATGCTAGCATCAAGTCAGGGTGTGTATTAAGTGTTTTTTCTTTCTGTGTCTCTGACAGATGCATCATCCCCACACCAGCGAGCCTCTGCCAAGATGAAACCAATAGAAGAAGGGGCGGAAGATGATGATGAGGTCTTTGAACCCACGTCTCCGAAAACATCTAAAGTCCACCAGTTGCCTTGATCAGAGAGAAGCCAAGTTACCAAGATGAAAATTGTCTTGAAGAGATCCTGAAAAATACCAGCATGTTTTCACGGCTTTTAGATTAGTCTGCTTTTTTAGTACATCCAGACCCGGTATAGTCTGAGGGCAGGAAAGTGAGGGAGACTTAAAAATGGGAAGGTTCTGTGAGTTGTCCTTTTTATTGGTCACCTTTTGAAGTAGTTGTTTTACTGAGCCTTCTGACTATACCTGCTTCTATTTTGAGAAATATGTTTTCACAGTCTTTTCTAGATACACTATCATTTTAACTTTAAATAACTATTACTGTTCTGTCAATGAAAATGCCTTTTCACTTGTGTTTCCAAGCTGAGGTTCATCTTCCTCACAGAAAATATTTTCTCTACCATGGCAATGGCACTGTCCATTTGATAGTTTTAACTATGCACGTTTGAAATTGAGGTTAAGGTAACATAAAAAAGCAAGGAATCTCAGGCTTTACTCAATTGATTGCTTTTTGGATGGAAATTTTTTAAGTAAGACATGAGCTGACTGGTATTTGTTTTTCTCCCAGGCCAGACACATTTCGCCACTAGATCACCTTGCTTGTTGGGGCATTGTGCAAATAGCTTGATAATGAACAAAACTCATCAGCCGTTTCTCACATTACCCTTATATTAGGCTATTTATAAACTGCTCTGAAACCTAAAGTAGGAAAGATAACAGATGGAAGCCGTTCTGAGCTGTCAGCCTTCAGTAAAACTCACCCGGGGTTTGGAGCCATGTCGTCCCTCCCATTCTGGTGTGGGAACCACTTTCTTGGGATGGGGAGGATAGACGAGTCAAGTGGCCAATCAGGTGTCACAGAATGAGATGACTGACAGCAGCTTCACGCTTTGGTCAGTATTCTTAAATTTCAGATTGTTCCTCCAGAGCCATAGGTATCTCTGAAATGTGTTCCCAATCCACAGCGTCAGAGCTGCATGTGTGAACACGGCTGTGGGGCAGGCAGTTCCTCATTGGTAGGCTGACAGAAAACAGCCATGCTGTCCCGTTTCAAACAGTATGTCTGGTCAGTCTAATCTAAGGTGACCAGACATCCCACTTTTGGCGGGACAGTCCCGATTTTTAACTATTTGTCCCGCGTCCCGCGGCGTTTTAAAAAAGTCCCGATTTTTGGAAAGAATGCACGACAAGCTAGGGAACAGCGGGAGATAGACCAAATTTTTAATCAAGAGCCCCCTCCTCCCTGGTCAGTGGTGTCCCGCTTTACCAATGTTAAAATCTGGTCACCTTAGCCTAATCACAAGCCATGCTATGGGCACCCAACCTAGAAGTTGCTGTGAGGGCCTTCGTCCCAGCTCTCTCTTTTCTATTAGAATCTTATTTTGGGAAATGCAGGCACAAGGCTGGCGGGAAATGAGAAGATTGCTTAAATCATGGGTCCACCTGGCCGGTGTGACTATGGCACCAAAGTGTAAAGTCCACAGATCAGCTATGCAGCACCATACCCCCCTCACGTTTGTTTTGTTTCATCCACTAGAACCAGCTTAGAGTGAGTCCCCAGTTATATTCATTAAGAAAAGTTCCAAATGAAGATATTTTCAGGTGAGCTGAGCCAAAAGAAGCATCTCTTGCCAAGAGATAATTTCTGTTAGGGAAGGTAAATAAGCTACTCTAGAGTCACTCATTTTCCTAAGCCCTTTGTTTTTTAAGCTAATTATTTTTGTAGTTTCACTCGAGTTAAATTTACATGCTAGGCCACTCACTGAGGAAATTTCTACAGATTGGGAATCCAGCTCCTAACATCTTTATCACATGTTGGCTTATTAACATCATAGTAGAAAGGCTGATTTTGTTTGTTACTGTAGCAGTCTTCTCAGTGTGCTACATTAGAAATTTATTTTGGGGAAATGAAGCAAAGGTGAATGATTTAGCCTTGACTTTAAGACCGTAAGGCCATATTAGGTTGAACTATCTCTGTGCCTGAGATCACATGTAAAGTAATGGTGTTAATACTGCTTTCCTTTAACTATTGGAGTAAGGTTATGTAGAACACTTAGGTTACATGTGTTATTACAAGAATAATTTACAAAATCACTCTATGGAGTAATTAGCTACTACATCCTTCTCTAAGTAGAAAATAATTTTAGATTCTGCTGAGGCCACATTTTGAATGTTTTGTGGGTCCACAGAACTGTGGGATTTCTTTACCTTGACTCATCTTCAAATTTGTCTCACTTATCATCTTCAGACAGTGGAGAAGGTCATCTCTAATGATCAACCTGGATGTGTTTGGAAGTTATTTTCTGTAATGCTAAGGAACAAAAGTTTTTAAAGGCACTCTGCTAAAATTAGGTGATGCAAAGTCATTTACTGTTATTATTAAAATGTGTGTGTGCGTGGGTATGTGTGGGGGTGCACATGCATCAGTGTCATTCATAAGAAGATTGTAATTTCAAAATTAGTAATCTTAAAAGAAAAAGAGCCACTTAGCCTGAATGGGAAATAATACTACTTTTTAAATATAGATCCCTGGTAAGCCGGGATGGCTCAGTGGGTTAAGCGCTTGCTTTTGCAGCCCCGGGGACCGAGGATCAAATCCAGATTCCAGCCCATGTGGACCCATATGCTGAACTGGGGAGTGCCCCCAGTTCAGTTCTCACCAGGGTGAGACCCTGGCCCAGTTCCTGCCCTGTGCAGCCCTGCCCACCTGTGGAATGAAACTATGTGGAAAAGCTGATGATGTGCAACTATGGAGACTGTTCTGGGACCTCCCCCTTCTGTCTGTCTCTGTCTCTGTCTCTCTCTCTGTCAAAAACAATAAAAATAAATCTTTAAATACAGACCCCTGAGGTAGACAATGAGACTCAGAGAAAAGGAGCCACGAGCCATGGAGTAACCTTCTCATATAGACTTGATAGCAAAGCAGCAGATAGGAAAACAGAAAAGAGTTTTAAGTGTAAGATCCCCTATGGATGACTTTAAATTTATTTAAACCAATGAACAAGGGTATCTTTGTATAAGACATAATATGTAGACAAAAAGCACATTGGCTACCTAAACAACCAATAAGGTGTTTTCTGTGTTTTTGGCATTCACTTAGTTGTATGACCAAGGTTCAGGAAATGGTCTGCAAAAGTTTCTTGTATGTAACCCCCAAATTATGTTTAAATGTAACATCAGTACTGTTGTTTGAATGTGGAGTATAACATTTATACCAGAATGTATGTATCATTTGTAATATTTTGAAAGTCCACATAAATATTTCTATTTGTAAAATAATAGCACAGACACTAGATAAAACCTCAATAATGTGTGTATATCTTAAATTAGTAACAATAGGTGCTCTATAATGACTTTGTATTACCATCTATTACTGTCTGTGGTCTTTTCCGTATGTCCCTAGGGTTCATTTTTACTTCAGTATTTGGGCACCTTCGTGCTTGGCGGCCATCATGGCACACACTGAGAGACATTACCTTCTTCCCGTCTGATTCTCCTTCCACACGTCTGAAGTTTTTCTGGTTTTATATCCTGCAGCAGCTGACTTTTGCCTTCCTGTCCCTATCATGGCCCCAGAACAGTCACTTGTATGCTGGTAAAATCTTTGTGGAAAGTTGATATAACCTACATACTCTGCTCTGTCCTTGGTGCACCCAGGTAATGACTCCTCCCTTCACTGAATATTTTCATGCTCGTGTGGGGGCGCCAGGCCACGTACTTGGGGGTGCAGGTCAGTCCTGGCCTTCTGGGCCCGGTGTCCACCTCCCTGCAGATCCCAGGGCACAGCTCCCACGAGTCTTTTATTTTTATTTTCCTTTCGTTTCCTTGGTCCTTTCTAAAGCTGCTCTGCAGATATCTCTGACTGCCATGCCTCAGTTTCCCCCCTTTTCCCTTCTTCTCAACCCTGAGTTCCCAATCTCTGTTTCTAATGACCCTCGACTAGAGTAACTGGAAATTCCCATCTATCAGTTCAAATTCTCAAGGATTTGAAAGGATAGGATAATGTGTAGGGAACTTGAGCTTGCTGTGTAAACATGACTTCAGTTCTGTTCCTGGGACACATTTTCTCACTGAGTGAGGGTAGCCATGCTTTGATTGTCACAGAACTTACAAACACCTTGTGTAGAATGACATATTGTGTCATTTAAGCAACCCGCTTTTAAGTACTATTTGCAAGTTTTTCTGTTACACTTGCCACCTAGTTTTAAATAAAGTACATGAGGATTTTATGAATGCCTTATACAGACACATTATTTATGGGAAACTGTTTTTAGGTACCATTTACATGGATAACATAATTAGTTTACATTTTGTCTCAATCGAGCCTCCAGTTTAAAATATCTTAATATCTTGTCATTTAATCAAATAAATTTCTTAATTAGAAAATATGCATATTTTTTATTTCACTCCTCTTACATAGATAGGGTCTTCATTTAACGTTGTCATAGGTACTGCAATTTTAAAAGAAAGATATATAACAATATCAATTTTACCATAGGCTAATTGATATAAACAGAAGTTCCTATGTTATAACAAAACGATGTTATTTCAGGACCTGCTGTAGCTGTTTGTTCTAACCTCAGAGGTTATGGGATTGCGCTGAGAAGGCCTGCACAGGGCACGCGCTTGCGGCAGCTCCACTTAATTTCAAAGGTCTGCCATCATGGCTGCCAATGGCACAAAGCAGTGTAGACAGTTGAAATCTGTAAAATGCACTAAGCCAGTATTTTCTAAATGACCAAAGCACGAAGTTGCAAAATTAGATGGGTGTAAGATCCACTCCATGCAAGCTAGACCACTGTAATAGCAGAAGGGGTCATTGATATGGTTTCAGATTCCATATTGCAACTACCCTGTAGGAAACTATCGCTTGTTGCATTCTGTTGTAGGATCAAGAACATCCGCAGTTACTTCTAAAGGCTATTTAAATACTCCTTCTTTTTAAAACTACATTATCGGTGTGGGTTAGATTTTCTTTACATACTTCAACCAAAACAATGCAGAAGCAGATGTGAGACTCCATCTCTTTTCTTAATAGCTGGACTTCTAAAAGATTTGCAAAAGTGTAAAACCATCCTCCTCTTTATCCCATTGTTTTTATGTTTGGAAAAATAGCTATTTTGAAAAACAAAAAACAAAAACAAAAAAAAACATGTTCTTTACATTAATATGTAATGAGTTATTTTTTTATCATTATTTTAAAATAAAATAATAAATATTGCCGTTCTCTAAGCACCTCCACTTGCAGCCTCTGTGGCTCTCCCTGGCTTCTTCAGCAGAACCCCAACTTGTTTCTCCGCCTCTAGCCTTGCCTTTTCCAGTCAAACTTTGTGCTACTATTAGAGTAATCCGAAAATTTGCAAACAGAGATGAAAACCTTCTGTGGGGTCTCCTTGCCTTCAGAGAAAGGCCCACATTTCCAGCAGGGCCACCAGGGCTCTTCCATGTCCAGTCACTCCGCCCCTGTACCCCAGCCAGTGTGGTGACCGTGACCATTCTGAGCTCATCACCTAGCCCATCTGCCCCAAGTGCCTGCGCCTCCCCCTCCCCCAGCGCCCTCGGGATAAACTACCTCCCAATTCAAGTGTCCCACCCTCTCTGGGGTCTGTTTTCCCACTTCCCACCCTCTGCTGCCTCAGGTTTACACGCGCAGTGTGTCTGCTAGATGCTGTATCACTGCCCCAGCAGAGACATTAGTTCATGTTCTTCAAGTCCCTTCAGGTCACTTGAATACGACAAAGCCCTTTTCCTTACCCACGAGGCTGACCAATCGTACCATGTTAAACAAGACAGAAAACAACAGTACTGTCCCGTTTCAGATGGTACATATGGTCAGCCTAGTCGCATGGGGCTAAATTCCTAGGCTGACCATACGTCCTGTCTGAAAGGGGACAGTACCATTGTTTTCTCTCCCATTTAAAATGGTACATCTGGGGGAACGCTGGGATGGCTCAGCGGGTTGAGCGCTCGTCTTGCATCCCCAGGGTCCAAGGATCGAATCCTGGTCCTGGTCCTGTCCTGGTCCTGGCCTGTGTGGACCCATATACTGGGGTGAGCCACCCGCCCGATTCTCGCCAGGCCGTGCTTCCCCTGTGGGAGGCCTCTGGCTGGTTCCCGCCCTGCACACGCCCGTGTCCACCTGTGGAACAAAACTATATCAGAAACCAAAGGTGTGCAACTGTGGAGACTGCTCTGGGCCCTCCCCCTTCCCTCTGTCTCTGTCAAAAACAATAAAGATAAATCTTTAAAATGGTACATCTGGTCAGCCTACTTACCCACTCAGTGGCTGAACACTGCACAGTGCTATGGAGGTAGCAGGACAGGTATTAGCATCCTCGTCTTAGATGGGAGGGAAGTGCAGAGAAGATGAGTGACTGGTCTAAAGTCACATGGCCAGCAAGTGAGCAACCAGGACCCAAGCACATGGCTGATCTGGGCATGTTCCTAGTTGCTCCTTACAATTCTGAGAAACCTTTTTTCCCCCAACCATTCTCTTATTCTACTCTTAGACCATTCCCTCATTCCACTTCGTGGCCTTTTTCAGTTTCAACATCACCTGTACCAGCATCCTCTGGGTTTTCACACCTCTGGATCCTGGATGTTAGAAACTACATTAATATTTCCTTGCTATTTATTAAGGTCAAAGATATCCTCATTGACCTTCAAGACCTCCCAGCCTCCTTCATTCTATCATGAGAGAATTCACCTCTTTCTAGTTGTCAGCTGGATTTCTAAGTTCCATTAAAGGGACCATAGTTTGAGGTACTTTTAATTAGTCCAATGCCCTCATTAGCAGATGAGAAGACTATGGCTGGGAAAACTAAACCCAAGAAAAACTAGGACCCAAGTATTCTCATGCACAGTAGCTTTCAGTTATAAGCAACTTGTATTTTTTTTCTGGCTCTAGGCCAATAGTTCTCAGACTTTTAATAAAAGAGTCACTTACAGACCCAGTTACAATCTGGCTCCAGGAACTCAATACACCTGTCACAGTGATTCTTAATCCTGGCTGTACATTGGAGTTAGAGATTCCGCTGTAATTCATTTGGGCATCAGGGTTCTTAAAGGCTCCCCAGATGATTCAAATGTGTTAAATTTGAGACACTGTTCTGGAGGAAGGTAGAAACCTTCCCCTGTACACGCATCCCTGGTGATTTGTGAGTAGCTGCAGGCTGCTACAGACTTCGCAGACACATGCTCTCGTGGCCTTACTGCCTGCTTTAGGAAACAAAATAGTGTGGTATTTGAAGAGTGGACAGTGGGTAGGTGCATAGATGGAAATGTTCACATCAAAGCAAATATGGGTAGTCTCATTGGTGTAATTTTTCCTGAGTATATCAGTATTTATTTTTGGAACTTTTTATTGAGATATAATTGACATGATAAAATTATATTACTTCCAAGTGTATGGCATAATGATTTGATATACATGTATACTGAGAAATGATCATCACAAGTCTAGTTAACATTCATCACCACACATGGCTACAAATTTTTTTCTTGTGAAGAGAACTTTAAAAGATCTACTCTCTTAGTCCATTTCCAATATCTGATACAGTATTATTAACAATGGTCACCGTGCTGTACATTCCCAGGAATTATTTATTCTGTTACTGGAAATTTGTATGAATATTGTTTGACTGCTGTTGGTACTGGGTTTTGATCTTTTCAATTCCCTCCGTCATTTTTTTCTTGGCTTTATGTAGCTTCCTAAATAACAGAGTCAGAAAGCTGACAGCCTCGTCCTGGTGTCTGGGAGAAGCAAATCATTAGAATCAAAATTCACCCCAATAAATTTAACAACAAAAAAAAGAAGAATCAAAATTCTGAGGTGTCTCTTCTAGCTCCAAGACTGGTTATGTGACTTGAGCAGTTAATGTCATTTTCCTGAGCCCAGTTGTATACGCCTTTGCAGTACAGGAATAATATCTGCTATCTTTATTTTAAAAGAGTTTTGTGAGCACTACATTTCAAAGAAGTGAAAGCTATAAAGTGAAAGCTATTATTATATTAACTAGTGAAACATAAATGGAAGCTTAAGATGAAAGAAATCTCTTCACTATAGTACATCTGGAAATTCTCATGCAACATGTATCTAATTTGTCCCTACTTTTACATGCACAGATTCAAATCCCAAACCCAGAACACCTGAGCGTGACAGTGTGAGCATGTTAACAAGATATAGTGTCTTCTCAGATAGCAGGAGCAGGGACAGACCTATTAAAATGTCTAAGTAAAAAGAACAACATCAAAGTTTTAAGTAAAATAACCCCAAACAAAAATTTTAGAAGTCTTGTATTTCTTATAGCTTGAAATGGAAATAAAAGATTCATGGCATAGTAAAGCAATATGAGTATTTAATGCAATATGAATATTTATAATTTTGAAGTTTCTTCTTATAAGAAGACCTAGAAATACTCAGAAGAAATGTTTTGTCTTAGACATTACTAATATCAATATCCCTTCAGCACCACAAACTCCACATTAACAGCCTCTGTCTTCTGCATTAGAGTCATTTCTTATAATTACAAATTTTTTCAGGAAGGATTTTTTTTTTTCAGGTAAGTTTATCAAACATATGAAATATCCAGAAATTCAAATAGGAGCTCTGAAGCGATGTATAACCGCGCCAGAGAACAAGTGAAGAGTGCCCTCTGGTGACGCCATGCAGCAACTGAAATGCACCGTACATAGTCTTTAATCACAGAATTGTTAAACTATAGTTCTGCCACAGCTTCTTAAACGTCAGAATTTTATCTTAACCACAGGGAATTTCTACACTACCAAAGACCCATTGTACAATGTACTATTTATTTTTATTGTTTTTGAAAGAGAGTCAGAGAGAGACAGAGAAAAGGGGGAGGGCCTAGAGCAGTCTCCATAGTTGCAAGTCATTAGTTTTCTACATAGTTTCACTGCCCAGGTGGGTGTGTGGCTGTGCAGGGCAGGAACTGAGCTGGGAGCCTCCCACATGGGAAGCTTGTCCTGGCGAAAACCAAGCTGGAGGCCACACCCCAGTTCAGCACATGGGTCTGCACAGCCTGGGGCAGGGACACGATCCTGGGACCCCGGGGCTGCAAGACGAGCACTCGACCTGCTGAGCCATCCCAGCTTCTCCAATGTATTATTAATACCTTAGGACATGCTATTTAGAATGTTATTATCTAGTTTATCTTTTACAAGAAGTCCTAAAGAAAATCTTAGTTGGGACAGTGTTAAGAAATAATTTTAATTAAATAGAAGCAGTATTGGTTATTAATAGGGCATTTCCAATTGGAATCTTGTAAATAAGCTAACCTTGGCCGACAGTTTCTTTATTGCTGATTTGTTTTGTTTTGGGTAGGGGTTAAGGATTGTGTTGGAACATGTAGACATTGTCCTGGGGTTCTACTAGAACTTGTTGGATCTTCTCCAGTGGATTTTGGGAATAACCATCAGGGATGATTCAGTGTGATCCTAGATGAAGATAGAAGAGTGGACCAAATGACATTCCGGGGCTCCTTCCAAACATTTTGTTCTATGTTAAAATTTCCCTAGCAATCTGAGAAGTTTCCTGTTCATGCTGTGCAGCATTAACAAAAGAAAACTACGAACTTAAGGAAACAGCAGGCAGGGCTCACCTCTGGAATGCTTCAACAGCAGCGTCTCACAGGTCAGCCCACGCGTTGTATCCAACTTTTCTACTATGAAAAGGTTTACTGTGGTCATAATTAGACTTTATTACTATTGTTTTAAATGGATTGCTTTGGGTGAGTGACAGAAGGAAATTTCACACAGGACTAGCTAATGAAAAGGATTTGTACAGAATTAATTTCATGAAGAAATGAGAGAATTCGAAGAGCCTGGGCAGAAGTAATTGCAATGGCTTGAATATGTGATCTGACAATCTAAAAAGTTAAAGAAATGATAAATAAAACTTAAAATATCTGACATACCAGTAGTGAGGCCACACTTGTAGAGGAAACTGTGGAAAAGCAGTAAAGCAAGGATCACATATCAGTAATACATCTATTTGGACCAAAGTCAAATGTAAATATGATTTGAATCCTAAGTTCAAAATTGTCTTTCCTTGTACAGCATTGTTGCTACTATAATACTTAGGTGTGAGTTCAGTTTTCTGGAGAAAAATGTGGTACAAACCATGTCATTTGGGGTATAAGCAAAACCCTACCTAAGGTTGGAATTGGTACTTTAAAGAACTTTCATAAACTGAACCAGCAGATACTTACAGCAGCTCAGAAATTAAACAGAAATTGAGGTCCTTGACCTTCAGAAAATAGCTCATATCTTCAATAAACTTTGATTAATTTTAGAAACAAAGTATATACATGTATCTTACAGACAAGAAACTTTATAATAGTTGTGTTATTATTGGAAATATTGTGTTAATAAACATGCTTCATATGCAGCCTCAGAAATACTGACCATTTTCTGGGATACTTAAACCACTTCAGAGAGAGAGAGAGAGAGAGAGAGAGAGAGAGTTAGAAAGAGTAACATATGCTGATTTCTAAACTGAAGATGACACAAATTATATTTGAGTAATAGCAAAAGCTTTCTTTTAAATTTTGGTTTTAGAAAGCAAAGCAGAACCATAAAACCCATAGAAAAAGTTTTTGAGAAAAAAAATAAATTTTGGGAAAATAACAAGAAAATAGGAGCAGGATCTATCATAAAGTGGCAGACTGTCACACAGTAATTTTTGGTATAGTAGCTAGCTTAGCAATAAAAGCTCTTGCAAAAAGCTTATATAAGAGGCGCAAGCAGGGGTTAGTGCAAATGAAATGTGCTTAGGTACAGAATTCTGGGGCTTCCTGTCATCCCAAATGGGCTTCCATTAGTTTTTTTATTAGGAAAAAGAAAAGGAACATTAATTACAGAAGCATAATGGACTGCCTATATTTGAATTGTCAAACTCTCCTGTCATTTTAACACTATAACTTCTTTTCCCCAGTGCGGCTCTCTAGAGAGGAATGTGGTGAACTGTGTTTCTCCAAATCAGCATGTGGGGTCACCAGCAAAACATGCTTGTCTATAGCGAAACATATATAAAAATTTAGATTATCCTACGCCCCAGCTTTTCAGTTATGGTCTAAGGAGCATTTATCTTTCCTAATTGCTGCATTGCATTTATCCTTGCCTCCACTCCCATTTCAAATAAGTAGTATAGGCTGTGTTGCTATTTTTTAAAACCTCTGCAATTTGGTTTCACTCTATTGCTGTTAACATTTTTCTATTCATGAATCTGGATACTTTCTATTGACCTGTCTTTCTCTTTATTAATCTTCTGTTGGTTTTTTTTGTTTTGTTTTTCCTGTTTTCTCAGCAGTTAACCTGCTGTTAAACTCATCGGTTAAGCTCTTATTTTCAGTTATAACTTTTGATTCTGACTTCTATATCTTTTCTATAATATTTACCAGTTGTTTTTAAAGTCCTTATATAATAATTGCAATATCTGACATACCTGTGTATATGTCTGTTGTCTTGTTTCCAGTGAATTGGTCCTATTTATGAACATAGTTCATATTATTTGATTGGATGCAGGACACTGTAGATGAAAATTTGTAGAGGGTGGGGTAATGCTACCTTCTTCCAAGGATGGTTGTTTTATTTGGGTAGGTAGGTAGTATGGCATCTGGTCACCCTGGTCCCACTCAGGGTTACTTTCAGTCTTTGTTAGGGCTGGTCTGTTTCAGTTTTGCCCCTTTCCTGGTGTAGGGCCTGTACTCTTAGGGCAGCTCCTTACTCTAGATTCAGCCCTCTGGGATCCAGACAACAAACCCAGGTGTCTATCAAGGCCCATCGAACTCTCCAAGGCTTCCAATTCCATCTGTATCTGCCCAGCAGTACATGGCTGAGGAAATCTCTGTTAACTCCTCTAGCCTGCCAGCCAGAGGGTGGACCAGGGTGAGACAAGGAAGGTGCCTAGCGCTACTTCCTGTTTGGGTTCTAGCACCCTGTGGCACCTCAAGGAACTGCAAAGTACCTCTAGGGAAAAAGTTGGGGGTAAATGTGGCGCTCAGTTGTGCCTTATCCCCTTTCAGAGTTGGTAGCCCCTGAAGCTCCTGGCTGCATTGATTGCTCTAAAACAGGGATTCCTAACCCTGTGCCTGCGGGCGCCATGGTGCCCGCAGCCCGATTTGTGTGCGCCCGCCATTATTTGACGGCATCAGAAGTTTTTCATAAACACTAAGTAAAACTATCATTTATTTTTATACATTTGTTAGAATTTTAAAATATTGTTGGAGTATCTACACAGGTTTATTATATTCATTGGTATGTTTGCGATATCGTATGTATAAGTGTTTCCCTAGCTGTCGCCTTTGTACATGTCGCGTCTTGTTTAGCCGCTGCGCTCTTTAAACTCTCCTCCCCCCAACCGGGAGACGCCAAGTTGCCGTTTTGATTGCGGTTGCTGGACTGATCGGGTCGTGGCGGTTAGCTAGGATCACAGTGTTTTGATATATTCGATTTTAAATGAACTAAAAGCGAGGTAGGTAATCTATTATTATGGTGGCAATTTGATATGATATTGTAGTTCTATAACTATTTTCATTTTTATTTTTTTAGTCCTAAAATGAGTGGACCAAATAAGAGAAAATGAACCTATAATTTTAACACAGACTGGGAGGAATCCTATTGTTTCATTAATTGAAAAGGTCAATGCGTTTGCCTGTTGTGTGGCAGTAGTATTGCAGTGCCGAAAAAACATAATGTCGAACGTCACTGTCAGACAAGTCATACCACTTTTGATACGAATTATCCACTTAAATCTGAAGTAAGAAAGAAAAAAATAAATCAACTAAAATTAAGTTTAACTACTCAACAGACTGTTTTCACTAGACATGTGGAAAAATCTAAAAAGGCAACCATTGCTTCTTGCAAAATTTCTCACATGCTCGCAAAGAAAAAACCTTTCCAGGATGGTGAATTGTTAAAGGAAGCATTTCTGACTGCTGCCGATTGTTTGTTTGAGGAATATTCTAGCAAGCGTGAGATTATGTCGGCGATACAAGACTTACAGTTGTCAAATAACACAGTCACAAGAAGAATACACGCAATTTCAAAAGACTTGCAAACTCAGTTAAAGACTGACTTGGAAATATGTGACTGCTTCTCTCTGCAATTTGACGAGTCAACAGATATATCAGACACCGCACAGTTGACAGTTATGGTGAGAATGGTATTTAGTAACTTCACAGTAAAAGAGGAGCTGTT
>PVKE010028248.1:0-21063 GCA_004027555.1 Craseonycteris thonglongyai | reverse complement strand
ACAGCATTTAATGGTTTGGAAATGTCCCTAACAGCAAGGGCTCACTCCATGCACTCCCCCAGCCAGGGCTGAGGTCCAGGCTCCAGTAACTCCCCCTCACCCACACCACACTGTACTCCCAACTCCTCCTCTAACTGGAGACCTGGGACAAAAGAGGTTCTCCAGTGAGAGGAGAAATTGGGACTAAGGGAGGCTGCATGGGATTAGGCTCAGACACAGCTGCCTTTGTTAGTCTTAGGATGTTTAGGGATTTGGTAGCATGCTCACTGTAAGAGGGTGTGAAGAGGGACTCTTAGACTCTTCTCTGGCCTCACTCATTCCTGGGCAAGCGCTACAGCACCCTTTTCTCCTGCCAGGCACAGGCACTGCCTTCAGAAGCTGGGCAAATGGTAGCCTATGGTAATCTAGCATGCCTCACTGCGCTGGTCAGCTGAACTTTACTCCTGGCCTAGGCGGGATGGGTAATCAGAAAAGTGACAAAGATTCAGACCTTAGAATGTCCCACTACCTCCTACCACAGGGTTTAGGTCCTGACTATACCAACCCCTTGCCAACTCTCACCTAGAGGGGAATAATACAAGGGCATCTCTTTGTGAGAAGGGGCCAACTGGGCATTTAAACCCAAGCGTGGGCCTAGCTGGGCCCTCAGCCCAGAGACACCGCAATGCATGCACTGAAGCAGCAGGGGTGGCTCAGCAGGGAGAGGAAGGGCCCACAGGGCTGCTTGTACTCTCCCCCAACTCCTTTCCACACCCATGGGAACCATGGAAACATAACCACCCCCTCCTACCAGCTGCCTGAGTTTAGACAACCAGGCCTGGCCCACCTCCACCCAGCCAAGGCCTGAACGGACGCCAGGCTGGCCACAGAGTGGCTGCAGGAAGAACTGGGATTGGGCGACTTGGTCAGTCCAGGCTTCCAGCACAGCTTGGGACGACTACCACAGGAGCCTCCCCGCCTTGCAGCCTGGGCTGGGGTCAGACAGCACAGTAGCCATCAGAGCCAGCCACATGGCCCCGGATGCCCTCTGCCCATGGGCTAACAGCTACTGTGGGGCAGCAGCCCTTGATGCAGCAGTGTCAGCCTCTGGGCCTCGTTGAGGGGGCTTTCTGGCTGCTGCTCTTCCTGCCGGGGCCGTTCATCTAGCCCTCCAGGGCTGAGGATGTACCGATAGTCACTGGGCATGCCCCCCTGTGCCCCCACGGCCCCCACGCCACTGCCATCCTCAGCCCTGCCACTGGCCTGGTCCCCACTGGGCAGCTCCAGACTGCCTCCCTCGGCAGGCTCCTCGACTTTCTCCAGGTTGATGTACAAAGGGTCCTGACTGGTGGACAGCACAGACAGATGGCCCAGAATGTTCTCCAGCTCCATTCGCAGGCACGTGAAGCTCGGGCGCTGCTTGGGGTCGGCACTCCAGCACTGGTACATGAGCTCATACCTGGGCACACAAAATGGTAAGGGGAGGGAGTGAGGAACCAGAAGAAAGGGTCCTTTTTGAGGGTCCTTCCCTCAAAAGCAGAGACCCTTGCTCATATGGAAACAGGATTTTAAAAAATTGTATGTAACACCCTCACGTACAGGGCTTACCATACATCATGTACTTTTCTAAGCGTTTTACATTTATTATTTGGTGCTCACAACAACCCTATGAAATAAGTGATCCTGGGGAAGCCGGGATGGCTCAGTGGGTTAGGCGCTCACTTTGCAGCCCCGGGGACCGAGGATTGAATCCCGGGGCCGTGCTGACCCACATGCTGAACTGGGGAGTGCCCCCAGGTCAGTTCTCACCAGGGTGAGACCCGGGCCCAGTTCCTGCCCTGTGCAGCCCCGCCCATCTGTGGAATGAAACTATGTGAAAAAACCAATGATGTGCAACTATGGAGACTGTTCTGGGCCCTCCCCCTTCTTTCTGTCTCTGACTCTGTATCTCTCTCTCTCTCTGTCAAAAACAATAAATAAATCTTTAAAAAAAAAAGAAGAAATAAGTGTTTCCTCTTTTACCAAAGTGGAAACTGAGACACAGAGAGGTTAAGAACCTTGACTAAGGCCACTAGGTAAAAAGTGATGGAGCTGCTATTTGAAGCCAGGTGGGCTGGTTCCAAAGCCCCTCCTATGCTATCCTGGAGGGGGAACTAGCAGTGTTTTTGTCTTGCAGAACACAGCCTGGAATGTGGATTTCAGCTATTACCCTTTATCTTAAACCCTCACCCATACAGGGTGTCTTAAATCCTCTTCATGCATGGACACCTTTGAGAATCTGAGAAAAGCTTCCAGCCTCTTCCCCTGACAGGTTATACAATTTCAGGAGCCTTACAGATTCCCTGAGATCTTATCCTATTCCCAGGGAATGCCTCAGGCTGAGGGGGAAAAAAAGGTTCATGGGAGGAGGCTGAGACCGGATCTAGTTAGAAAGAGCCTGATTCCCTTGCCTGTGCACACAATAAACGCCCCAAACACTGCCCCCCATACCAACCCTTCTGACAGGGGCCCCCAGGGATAGGGAAAAATCATGCCAGGCACCAAGTAGGCCGTGGGAATGGTCCCAGGCCATGGGTCCATGGCCTGGCCGGGACACGTTGTAAAGGCTGTGACAGGAGCCAACTGGCGCCTGTCCACCAGGCTGCCTAATGGGACCCAGTGTCCACCCACCCTCTATTGACAACACTAGCTCCAGCCCAGGACACTAAGCCAGGAACTGGTCCCCAGCGCCCAGCAAAGTCTCTGCAGCTCCAGAGGCCCAGGCAGGCTGCAGCCAAAGGGAGACCCGAGCTTCCTGACCCCTGCCATGCCCTAAGCTCTGCTGAACGAATGGGAGGGGTAGGGCCTGGTTTGTGCACTCAGACTCTCCTGTTACCCACAGTCTAGGCTTAGAGCACTTCAAACCCACTGCCCTAGAGAAGGAGGACCCCACCCCTCAGGCTGAGCCTTCCTCTATCTGTCCACATTCTTGGGTCTCTGGAGGTCCAACCCCACAGCAGATTTCTTCTCTGGATCACTATGGACTACCTCCCGCTGGCACTAGTAAAAAGGCCCTCTGGGGCCCAGGGCACTCTGACTTGCATGGGGTGGGGGGAATAACACTAGAATAGACAAATCACAGTTGGTATCATGGTTAGAGGCACTTATTCTGAAATGACAGAGCTCTAGGTTCAAATCCCAACTCGTCCACTTAATAGCTGTGTGACATGGGTCATGTTACCTAACCTCTTTAATTCTAGTTCCTCACCTACAAAATAGGGATAGTAAGTCGTTTCCTCATAGGGTTAGAGGAGGATTATTTGAAAGAATGCCCATAGAGTGCCCAGCTGTTAGTGATACTGTCTTCAAGTCACAAGGGGTTCATGACACTCCCCTTGTGCAGTGGGTGTATCACCACCCACCCCATACCCAAGGGCTCCAGGCTTCCAAGAAAGGAGAGAAGGCAGCTCCCTTCTACCCAGAATCTCCCCAGTTTGTTGTCTTAGGTCCCTCCACTCCCTCAAGAGGAGGCCAAGGCAAGAAAGGAACTCAACCTCCCGCCCCCAGCACCCCTTCCTTGTCAAGCAAGGAATGTGATGGCACAACAGTTTTTTCCTTGTCCCTGTGCAGCCCCCTCTTAAGGGGAGGGAGAGCTCAGCCTAGAAGTTTTTCTTAAGACTAGCCGGGACTTAGCAAGAGTGGGGGTAGGGAGAAGGTGACAGGGAAATCTGCATTGATGCTTATCCCTGTAAGTTCTGCCCTCAGGGTTCCTGGATCTGCCTGGAAACTGGAGAAAATAGTGATAGGAAAGGCAGGAGCAAGAAAAGATGGGATGGAAAAGGGTAAGAGAAAGAAAACAGGTGGTGAAAGTTAGGGGGAAAGTGTCTTCCCTCTAACAAATGACAAGGTCATGTCCAAAAAAAAAAAAAAAAAAAAAATCCAAGGTTCTGAGCTGTTGGGGAAGCTGGGATGGCTCATCAAGTTAAACACTTGCTTCACAGCCCTGAGGACCGAAGATCAAATCCTGATCCCATATGCTGAACTGGGATGTGCTTCCCTTGCAGGAGGCCCCCAGTTTGGTTCTTGCCCCTAGTTCAGCCCCTGGCTCAAGGGTGTGTGCTTCCCAAAAGGGAGGCCCCCAGCCCAGTTCCTGTCCTGCACGGCCCCACCCTCCTGGGTGGAACAGAACCATGTTGAAAACTGATGATGTACAACAATGGAGACTGCTCTGGGCCCTCCCCCTTCTCTCTGTCTCTCTCTCTGTCAAAAACAATTTAAAACAATCTTTAAAGAAAGGTTCTGGGGAGCCAGGATGGCTCAGTGGGTTAAGCGCTCACTTTGCAGCACCAGGGATCAGGGATCGAATCCCGGCCCCGGCCCGTGTGGACCCATATGCTGAACTGGGGAGTTCCCCCAGTTCAGTTCTCTCTCTGTCTCTGTATATATATATCTCTCTCTCTCTGTCAAAAACAATTAAAAAAAATAAAAAAATAAAAGATTAAAAAAAATAGAAACGTTCTGAGCTGTCATTGGCCCAGTAGCTGCAGTGGCAGCCATCAGCTAAAATCCTAAATTCCTGTTTCCTCCCATAATCCCCTTCCCGGGACACTTACAAGTCCTCCATGCAGTCCGGAGGCTGTTTTAGGCGGTTCCCGCCGATGAGGTAGTTGTAAATCTCAGCATTCTCGATGCCAGCATATGGTGTTTGCCCACGAGTCATGATCTCCCATATGGTCACCCCGAAGGCCCACTGAGACAGAATCAAGGTTAGAGAAGAGGTATCACTAGGTTTCCTGAGCCAGGGCAGAGCTCGGAGGCGCAGGGGCCTCATACAAAGCAGCCAAGGCCCAGAGTGCAGACTTAGCTGGGCCCTTGAGAATCCTAAAGGTCAACCCACACACTCAGTCCCCACCACTGGCATCACCAGAGCCTCATTGTGCCACCATGCTCACCACGTCACTGTGCACAGTATACAGGTTGTCAGCCAGGCTCTCCAGGGCCAGCCACTTGACAGGCAGTTTGGAAGCACAGCCCTGACGATAGTAGTCCCCACTATAGATCTTCCGGGAGAGTCCAAAGTCAGCCACACACACCGTCATGTCTTCTGCCAGCCTGTGAGGGGTATTGGAGGATGAGGTCAGCTTCCCCCACAAAGGCAGCCTTACTAAAGCCAGGGCATCTTTGCTCCTGAGCTGTCTCTTCACATAGCAGATGCTGCTGCTCCTGGCACGAGCCCCTCCCTCCCATCCCTAAACCCCTCAGAATCCACATACATGCAATTCCGAGCAGCCAGATCTCGGTGGATAAAGTTCCGGGAGCTCAGGTACTCCATGCCACAAGCAATGTCCACCATGAACCGGACCAGGGTCTGCAAGGGTAGGTTCTGGTGGACAGATAGGGCAAGCTCAGGTTGGCTCTGTCCACCCAGCTGGGACAGGATGAACGGGGTTCCCGGGTAGAAAGCCTAAAGACTATCCTCAGAATCACTGAAAAGAAGTGGATAGAGGGATTTCCCAGGGCAAAGAAGCTTTGGCAAATCGTCTAGGGCACCCAGGTGACAAGACTCCCCCAATCTGGGGCTCCACAGGTCTCTTCTCCCAGAAAGGGCCCTTGCCCAGCCTACAGCTCCCAGCAGGGCCTTGTGAGGGAAAAGGATGCTTGCTAGCATAAATAGAGTCAACCTCAGAGCCTGCCTTCTCCCAACCAGCTCAAATGGTCCTCCCCACCCACACAACGTCTCTCCCAGGCAGGGTCTCTGTTTCTTTCCAACTCCTGGCCACTCCCACCCTAGGCACTCACAAAAGGGTTCTCCCCTATCCGGGAGGCAAGCAGGAAGGCGTGCAGGTCCCCGTGCTTCATGAAGGGCAGGATGACCATGGGGATGGGGAGACGGCCTTTGGCCCTGCTTCGGAGGCTCACCCCTGAGAACAATGGAGTCAGGCACATAAAGGGATGGCTCAGGTGTCTGCATGAGCCCCTGCCAGGTCCTACCTCTAGTCCTGGCTCTGTTACCTTTTTCCCCCTCAAGTTCCACACTGGCCTGGTGACCACCCAGGAGGAACTCTGGCTGCTCTCAGATCTCGGGAGCATTTTCTCTGTCCCCTCCTGCTCTGTTCACAGGAGCAGTCCTCAAGGTGCAGACCTGTGGTACAGGCCTGCAAACCAAACTCCCTACCTGGAGTCCAATCAGATTTCAGCCAGAACCCTCCTGGCTATTTTGTGATCCACTTACTCACCAGGTAAGTCCAAACTTCTCTCCCACAGGCTGCCCTCCCACCTTGGGGAAGCACAGTTTTAGCCCTGTTTTATATCTGCCTCCCCTAAGAAGGGCTCACCAATCAGCTTGGCCACGTGTGGGTGGTCAAACTCCTTCATGCAAGCCGCTTCCCTGAGGAACTCTTCAATGTCACTTGAGGCAATGATGTCAGCTGGAAGAAAAGGATGGGAGGGAAAAAATGAGGAAGATGTTGCCCCCAGTTCTGACCCACGACTCCTAGGCCTTCTCCTTCAGATGTCCTGGGCTTTCCCAGGGAGCATGGAAATAGTCTGACCACGAACAGAAAAAACCCCGTGACAGGTTTGTTGTGCTAGCCCACAATTTCTCCACTTGCTAATGCCTTCCTTTTGGTCTGGACAGCCCAGCAGCTCAACCAACCACAACTTTCATCACCTTGAGTGAGGCCAGAGGACAGTCACCGATCATGACAGAGAGCAGAGGCTGGGGCACAAATGTGTTGGGTTCATGCCTATAAATTATTCACATGGTGTCAGTTAGTGCTGACTAACTCTCCTTGAAAAGTCTCAGGGCCCAGTAGAGTCTGCTTCAGAATCAGTCATCTGCTTCACCTTCCCAAATGATGCCAGTGCTCCACATCTTCATTCTCCACTCACCTTTCAGCATCTTCACAGCTACTTTCACAAAGGAGCCATCCTCCTGCTTCAACTGGGCCTCCCGCACTGAACCAAACTCACCTATAAACCAGTCCAAACAATGGTGAGTCCCCTAGCCCTCCTGCCCCCAACCCACTACCCTCCCAGGTGACCCTCCACAGAGACACAAAATCATTAGACTCTGGAGCCATTGAAGGAGGCTCCCTTGTCCATAGCCAAAGCAAAATATGCTGAGAGTGACTGCTCAGCACTCCTCATCCTGGCTACCGTTCCCCACGCATCCCAAACTCAGGGGTCTGTAAGCATATCCTGCTTATAGGCGCTTACCCACATCCACACCCTCAAAACGATGGGAGCAACCAAACACACGCAGACACAACAAACTCCACTCATGCCGATCCCTACACAGCCCCGCATACCTTTCCCCAACATCCGGCCCAAGGTGAACTGCTGCTCTGGAATGAGCACATCCTCCAGTTTGTCCTTTAGTTCATCACTGATGCCCAAGCTGTCCACTGTTGAGGAAGGGGTGATGAGAAAAGAGAGGAACCTCTCTGGTTCCTGATCCAAAAACCAACCTGCTTCCTATAGCCCAGACTCCACCCTCAAAGCAGAAATGAGCTTAGTTTAGCTGTCCCACAGCTAGGACAGTGACCTCCACCAGGGTAGTAGGTCTGTGTGTCATTTTGGACTCATCAGGTTCAGACATATTGGCCAAATTAATGAATTAGCAAAAGGAATGAAGATAGGGACACAAAAGAGCCCACTTTTCCCTCCTATGATTCCCCACCACTCACGCGTGGCCTCAATGCGCTCAGGCCTCTCCCGATTGAAGGACCGGGCTGCCCGGAAGTGAACTGCTGGCTCCCCTCGGGCCATGACACTGTCAAAGGCTTGCCTAGGGGGAGACCCAGGACTTGGAGTCAGATCCGAGGTCTTCAGTCACCACCTGCCTCTCCCTTTGTGTCCCTACCCCTTACCCAAACCGTGTCTCCTTCCGCCTCTTCCGAAGCAGGATGAGGGCCAGGGCAGCAGCCGTCACCAGGGCTGTCAGCACGCCCAGCACCACAGGCACCCAGGATGTGCGGCTGTGGGGAGAGCCCTGCTGGCCTGTGAAAGACAGGGGTATGAGGTAGGCTGACCCCAAGGAGTCCCTTTAGAACTTTCTGATGACAGCCACCTGGCCTGGTCAAGAGACTCCCTTAAATCAATTAAAGTCCCAAGTGAAAAGAGGCTCCAAAGGAAGACCCAAGAGCTCCTACCTTGCCAGTAACAGGCCCTGGCTGTTGGGATCTACAGCACAACCAGGGATTTCTATTCTAGTTCTAAGGCGGGGGGGAAGAATGAGACACCGTTTAAATGCCAGCCCTAGCCTCAACTGCTTGACTCTGAGTCTGCGAGTCTATTAGAAGGGAAGGTGCTGCCAGCCTTCTCCCACTAGCCTAGGGTACCCATGAAAGCCCCGATCCCTTATCCTCTCCCTCTGTAGGCCTCACCTGCATGGTCATGAGAGGAGACCACCAGTGGCTGACTCCAGGGCCCACAGCCAGCTGCATTGGAGACGCACACACGCACAGTCAGGTCCTTCTGGGGATCCCAGACTGTCAAGTTGGCCCAGGTCCCCTCCACTATCAGCTCATCCTGCAGCCAGGAAAAGCCCCCATCCCACACTGAGTCTGAGGAAAAGGCCTCCAGCTGGGGCCTGAAGGAAGGAAAAAGGTGTAGCTAGGAACACAGGAGCCTAGAGACACTGTGAGTTCAGAGTCTGCAGGAACAGGACCTGGTAGGAGTTATCACATTCCTGCTCTGGGATGTGGAGGCCTCTCCTGAACACAAATAAGGCTCCGTCCCAGAATACAGAGGTGAGGGATGGGAGGGAAGTGGGTTGGGATAAGAAATACTTATCTATGCCCTCCCACAACCCCCACAACCCCTCTGTAAAGAAATATGTTTCCTACTTTACAAAGTGGCCACTGGATCCTAACAGGAGACATAATCCAATAAGGAGTGCAGCCTGCAGGAGAACGTGGGGGCAGGGGACTCCCTAAGGTGGTAGGAGGCCCAGCCCACCAAGGTCCCCAGGCCCACCCAAGACAGCCATTCTGCCACTCTAGAGGCCTTAGAGCCCTGAGGAGTGACTCTGGTACACTTAGGGAGTAGAGGCTTCTGTCTCCCTTACCTGGGTTCCATTGTCCTGAACCCAGGACAGTGTATAGGGTCCCAGGGGGCCTTCCAAAGGGCCACTGGGGATCACTTCTTCCCACTCCAGGATGAGGCCTGAGTCTGTGCGGATAGCATGGAGATTCTGGGGAGTGCTGGCTGGGGCTGCATGCAAAGAGAGAAGGCTGCTAAGAGCCATGCCCTTCCCACCCTCACTATCCCATGCAGGCCTTTGGAACCAACTCCCAAGAACTAAATAGCTAAGAGAGCAACAGGTGGGAGAGTTCACCTCCCAATTCTGACTGCTCTCATCCATTTCTTGGGGAGGAGGACTGAGCAACGGTAGTGCCCCTGCTAAGCAGTGTTGCTCTTTATCACGTTGGTAACTGCCTCAGCCACATCCCTCACTATTCCCTCTCAAAGATCTGCTAGCCTTCTTGCAATCACTATAAAACTCTAAACAAGTTCCTGCAAGTGATTTTCTACCAAACATGGTGCCTTCCTTATCAAACCTCAGATCTCTTTATGGGGATATTCTTGGACCACGATGGGCACTCTCATTACTGATTATCTGATTTTTCTACTTTGCTCACCTACTCCATCCACTAGAATCAGAGCTGAACGGGAGAGGGACTGATTTATCTAGTCCAGTGGTCAGCAAACTGCGGCTCGCTGCAGCTCGCGAGCCGCAGTTTGCCGACCACTGATCTAGTCCATAAGTGCTGCAGGTGCTCACTGTTTGACAAATGGTGCATGAAGCTCACTCTCAGATACAGCCATCTCCCAGTCAACTCCATTCAGAACTGGAACCAACATGCCCCTCCTCTGCTCTAGCCCTGCTCAGCCACTCTGCTCTGTAAGTCCCTTACCTAGGCCCTTTGTTCGAAAGGGCACCCAGTCAGCATATGGAGAAGGCCCCAAGGCATTAGCACAGCGCACCCTGAGGCTGTAGTTGGTGGCAGGTGCCAGGTCCCGGAGAAGGCAGGTAAAAGGTGGCACGGGGACCACAACAGCCAGGACCTCCCAGCCTCCTGGGGCCTGAGTCACCTACAAAAAAAGCAGAAAACTAATGATATACAGCAAGGGTGTCAAACTCAATTAAAACATGGGCCATTTGATGCAACAGGCAAGATTCACGCAGGCCACAGCACATTTACAAACGTCGAGGGAACTGAGTCAGGGCGCTTATACACGCCCACAGTACGCCAGGAAAGGCACTGGGCCACATGTATACTCCTCTTAAGTAGTTAAAGGGTTAACGAGGGAATTGTATGTACGGTATTGCCTCGACCTCCCCTAAGCGCTATTTTCTTCATAACAATTTTTTCTATTTTCATTTTATTTCAGAGCATTGTGGGCCACAAAAAATTACCTCGGGGGCCGCATGCAGCCTGCAGGCGCCAGTTTGACACCCCTGATATACAGGGATATGGAAGATGGGATAACTCTGAGTATAGGGTGGAGGGAGCTAATGCTTCCTCTCTAAGTCTATCAGCAAACACCTGTCACCTACCGCTCCCCTTGGCCCACGCTCCAATAACACACCAGGATCTATACCACCATGCAAATGCTGTTCCCTTTGCTTAGAACGATCTGCTCTTCCAGGCAAAGGCCAATTTATCCCTTAAGATTCAACCCAAATACCACTTTCTTTGTGAAAGCCTTTCTCAACTACT
Organism: Craseonycteris thonglongyai; assembly: GCA_004027555.1. Taxonomy (NCBI): domain Eukaryota; kingdom Metazoa; phylum Chordata; class Mammalia; order Chiroptera; family Craseonycteridae; genus Craseonycteris; species Craseonycteris thonglongyai. Next base: position 10,378 of record PVKE010028248.1, on the reverse strand, counting down.
GCAGAAAACTCATGCACCTTTGTGCTTGGTGCATAACTCAGAGTAGTTCCACTTATTGTTAACTGTTTGCATGCCAGGCAGTGCAGCCTCAGTGTTTCTCAAGGGCAGAGTAACTGGGAGCCTAGATGCACCATAAATCAGGCCTTTACCTTACATTTTGGGAGCCCAGCAAGAGTACAAATGGAGATCCATGTACTATATAACTAAATATTTAAATGTTATTATAAATCAGCTAACAAATTATTAAATCAAAATTTCTTATCTTAAGATATTTATAAATAAAACTTCAAAACAACTTGGAAGGTGGATGCCAGACTAGCTCACTCAGCAGGTTGAGCACTTGCCTTGCAACCACGAGGCCCACAGATTGAATTCGGCCCCAGCCTGTGCAAATCCATATACTGAACTGCAGTGCAACTGGTAACTGCCCAGATGGCAGTAAAGGTTCTAGCCTCCCATGTGGAAGGCCTCCAGTTTGATTCCCACCCCAAGCAGCCCCACACCCACCTGTGTAGAATGAAACTATGTCACTACTAATAATGTACAACTATGGAGACTGCTCTGGGCCCTCCCCGCTTCTCTCTCACCTTCTCTCAAACAATTAAAATAAACCTGTAAAAAAAAAAAAAAAATACTGGAAGGTCTCACTTGTATTTATCATCCTCTGAATGCTTTGACTCCCAAGACGGAATGTGATGGTATAAGGACCTGTACCATGAGGAACATCATGTGCACATCATGAGGAAATGCTGCCTGTATTCCTCTCTCTCCACAAATGGCTGCCAGCCTCTGGATAGAGGAGCACATACCATACCTTTCCAAGGATGGGCCAGGGAAGAAGCCTGCACAGGCCCAGAAGCAGACTTGCCATAGGAGATCCTGAGTAGCTAGATAGAGCATGGTGTGGTGTGGTGGTTGGGGTGGGGGGAGGGGTTATCCTTGTCATCTAGATAGGCGTGTCCCCTTGGCCCTGCAGATTCCATGCCCAGAGGTAACGCAGAGAAAGGAAGGCCAGAGTGGGCTCATCGAAATGGTGGAGCCCAGGGTAGGGTGGGGACTCTCCTGCCTAGGGGAAATGCCTAGGACAGTTTTAAAGGTGCTCATTAAATACCTATTGAGTAAACGTGAAAATGAATAAGCCTGCATCACCTCTTGTTTTTAGTTTCATCTTACCAAGTTTTTCACTCTCTGGGGTTTAGAATCCCTTCTAGTCCCCTTGTTCTCTTTGGCATGAGTCAGGAAGTGGGGCACAAGAGTGCAGGTATCAGATAAATCGAAGGTTTGGGGTTTTCAACAACATAAGAAAAACCCTTCCTGACATTAACAAATCTACTCTACTGATCTGCTTTCCAGCCTGAAGAATGCATGGGTTTGAGCCAATCTGCGGAGTGACTCGTTGCCAAAGCACCCTATGATAAGCAGCAAGTGCCCTGGGCTGTTTCTAGTAAAGGAACAACCCCTGAGTAGAGCTGGAGATCAAGCCCTACAGGGCAATCTAGACAAATGTGATACCACTGTCCACAAAGTGCTACTGAGGCAGCCAGAGCATGTCCTGGAGAGCCTGTCCCACCCTCTTAGCTTACCTGGACCGTACAGGATTGGAGTATGGCTCGGCCATCAGCACCTGGCATCCAGGCCACACTAGCATTGCTGCTGGAGAGCTTTGTCACTGTGATGTTGAAGGGGGCTGCCGGCAGTGCTGTGGATGGGGACTTAAGAGTCAGTGCTCAGGAAGGATATGAGAAGAGGGAGCAGAAAGCATGAGAATCAAGCCTTGAGTCCCTTCTTAGGGTCTGCCCCACACCCCAAACTAAAGATGTCTACTCAGCACTCCCAGGACAACAGTGATATAAACAAGCCAAGCAACCAGGAGACAACTGCCCACACCTGGGAGAGTGCCTAGGCTGTGAAGAGAGGTTGCCTCTCCCTGAATCAGGGGCCCTGTCTAACCAAGCAAAAGGATAAAATAGTGGGTATGTGTGGGGACAGTATCTGGGGCTTGGGGGATACAAACAAGAGACAGTCCCTGCAGCCACACAGCCCAATTCTCCACACTGGCTCTCTCCCCCTCCTTCCTTCCCTCCCTCTGTGCACACCAGCCCTTTGGGTCTCTCTCTGTCAAGGGGCCAGGCTGTTTTCCCCTCCACCATGCCCTCCACAGGGGCTGGCAGAAGCAAGGTTGGGCATAAGCTTTGACCATCGCCTACTGGCTCCCTCTCTCTCTCTCCCTCCCAAGGGCTCTGCTTCGTGATGGGAAATCTGCTGTGACGTCAGGTTTCTATTCTTATCTCAGCCACTGCAGGGTCTCAGGTGCTTCCACTAGGAATGGAGCTATGCCAATTAACCCCTTATCCCTCAGATCCCAGCAGGACTGAGGGGAGCTAAAACACAAAAAATGATTTTGCCTGTATCCACTGTTGGACAGTTTGCCAAGAATGCCCCTGCTTCACCTACCCTCCCTCCCTGCCAGTCCTCCTACCTTGAAGATGAACTGTGGCTGGGCGAGAAGAGGCCAGGCCTTTCAGGTTGTGAGCTTCACAGGAAAACACAGTGCTCTGTGTCACCCCTGGGGCCATAAAATCAAAGTCAGCCCCCAAAGCAGCAACTCCCACTCAGTCTGGGATTGGGGAAGGTGGAAACTTAGGCTCCAGATCTGAATATCCTAGAAGTCCCTCCAGCCAAAGGAAGGGGCGAGATAGCGGGGTACAGCAGAACAAACAGGGACTTTGGAGAACAGTGGGACTGGATATAAATCCCAGAGATTGATTGGGCTCTGTCTTCTCATCTCCCAAATGGGAGCATTGTAAGAACCAAATGATGTAAAGTGCATGACACACAGTGAGCACTTGAGAAATTCTGCACCACCCCTCCTCCTACCTCTATCCCATCTCCTGAAGACAGCACACGCTGCCTCCTTTTACTGGTCACTCCTTTATTGCACATTCCAGAGCCCCTCTCTGTTTGCTCTGTGCCATATCGTTGTTTTATTTGCAGATTCTTTGCCTTGCAATAGTTCTCAGCTCCTTATGAATGTGTCTTGTCTCCCCAATTACACTAAGTCCTTGGGGGCTGGACAGATGGTTTCTACTTCTTTTGTCTTCTCTCCATCCCCTGTGGTGCCTAGCAGTGTAATGTGTGGAGTAGGAATTCAGTGAGTGCTTACTATCAGGCTGGCTGCTGAAGGGTCCCAACCATGCACATCTGGAGAGAGCAGGACCCAACCTCCATTCTAATCTGCTCCAACCCAATGCCCCCTAAACAAGACCTGCCCTCATTTCCAAAAGGTCCTACAGTCCACCTCTTCTCAAGATTCATATTGCTAGGGGACTTAGCCGATCAGAGCCTGTCCCTTCTACCTTCCAGTATTTGAGACCAAGCTTAGACAACAATCTTTTTTTGGCCAGTTCAAGCCTCCACAAAAACATCTTCTTCGTTTCACAGATAAGCCAGCTTCACAAACATGTGAGGCATTTGCCTGAGGATCTTGGGGTCCAGGAGGGTGTGCAGGCATGGATGCTTTGGGTCTAACTGTACAGAAGTATGCATAGATATAGTTGTTTGGGAAAATAACAGAAGAGCCAGCAGGAGAGGAGGCCCTGTAGCTTTGTGCTGGCCTCCGCTCCCTTTCCTTCCCCCTGCCATTCCCCATTCTGCAGCCTGAGACTCTTGTCTTCTCGGCAAGTCTGCCAGACACTCCTCCTAGCTCTGCGTGGGCTGGTTCCTGCTGGCTCCATTCCTTGGGAGGGGTAGGGGGGATGGGTGCCCCTCATCCCATTTCATCTCCCAGAGCCAGCTGTACACAGCCTGTACTACTGTGAACGAAGGAAAGAGGCTCCAGCATCCTCCTTAAGCACATACACCAGGATCACCACTAATCAGCCCACCCAGCTGGCCTAGCACACCTGATTAATGAGCTTAACAATGGCACAGCTCACGTACCCAGGCACCAGAGTTTGCTCTGGACACTCAGAACAGTAAACAGTGATGTAAGCAGATTTGAACTCCGCCAACCCCACTACCCCTGCTCAAAGTCCCCTCCTGAGTCTGCTCACCTGTTACATTTAAAACAGAGGGAGAGGGAGCAGGTCCCCCAACCTTCGTGCCTCCTCTCCACCAGATAATAGTAACAGGTTCAGGGGGACCCACGGCCTCACAAGACAGTTGAAAAGGGGCATTGGGTGGCACTGCCAGATCTTTAGGCTCCACGGTGAAAAATGGCACACCTAAGGAGAAAAGGCGGGTGGGGAGTGAGACTTGCCACCTCTCAGCTTCCAACTGCCCAAAATGGTTTGCTATCACTTGCAGGCCCCTCTGCAGAAGGTCCCACGGGCACTTATGATTGGTTCACCTGCAGAACAGGCACCTAGCTTGACAGGAGAGTTCTTCTTTGATCCCCTTAGGAATATCCTGTATGCTATCTCCCTGGGCATGGCAGACTGTCCCTTCTTAGACCTGTTCTGACAGCCCTTCTGGGAGAAAGGGTGGAGGCAGAGGGTTGAGAACTGGGGGAAGGGCAAAGAGGGAGGAGAAGTGGGCGGGAGCTTTAGCAGAGTTCTGCTGGCAGGCCCCAGATCCAGTTCAGAGCCCTTTGTTACTTTCTTAGTCACTTTGTTTTCCTGGGCTGAACAGCTCTGAGCTCCCACAGCTGCAGATTCTTCTTCCCCTCCCCCATCTCCCCCACTCCTGGCCTGGCCACTTGGCAGAACAGGGTCCAGCCTAGATGAGTGCTTGATGCTTATTGCTCAGACAACTGAAACTGACAACATCCCATAGGTTGTGAGTCCTAGTTGCCCCCCATGGATTCCAGGGGGTATGGTCTTCCAATGCCTAGGGTGGGTCTCCAGCCTGGTGCAATCAGGCCCCAGAGGGCAGTGAGGCAACTTTCTTCAGGGAGCTTTCTCCAGAGGTGTGATCACCAGCAGACAGCCAAAATCCCCACATGCCTCCTCACCTTCTACTGTGAGCCACACTGGCGGGGAGGTCTCGGTTTCGCCCCCATCCTCCACCTGGCACCAGTACCGGCCCGCGTCAGAGCGCTCCACTGACTTTAGGCTGTGGAAACAGAATACCAGGCTCGCCTCCCAGAGTCAAGGGGGGCAGCTCTGCTGGGCAGAATCAAGAGGCTCAGCCTGCCCCCACTTCTGGAAGTTTCCACAGGTTGCCAAACAAAGAAACCACGGACCTCCGGGCATCAGCATTGCCCCCAGCTCCCAATGCCCCCAGGCTGGCATCCCACACCTTCTCCCATGGTCCTGCACCTGAGGAAGCCGATCCAATGCTGCTCGCTGACTGAGATGTACACCTGATCCACACTCTGGACCACAGCCCCGTCCTTCACCCATTGTATCTCAGGCTCCTCCATCCCCTCTACACTGCAGTTCAGCTTCACCGGCTGCCCCTGAGATACCGTCAGCTTCACCGGGGCTCCCATGAACTTCAGGCCTGTGAGGTGGGAAGGAGAATGCACCAGTCAGCTTGAGAGGTCCCCTGTCTCTGGAAATAGCCCCCACCCTCTTCTAGAACTGAGCTTCTGTGTCAAAGGGTTTATTCTCAGCTAGTGACCAAGGAAGCAAAGGCAGGATAGTGTGGAAGGGAAGGTGGCTTAGACCTGGGCTACGAGAAGGGGCATGACAAGTCTCTAGACACCATTTCTGCCACTGCCAAGCTCCCCCCAGCTCTAAGAAAGTGACCTGTTCCCCATATCTCCCTTCTGGGCAACGTTACGTTCAGGCCCAACAACCAAAAGAAGGCAAGCCAGGCTAAAACGGTGGGTTGTCGTCATACACCTGGGGCAGGTACTACCCTGGGAGTGACTGCCGTACCCAGCTAATGCAACAGGCAGCCAGCTCTCTACCCTAGGTGTCAGCCCAGACCAGCACTGCTGCTGGCACCCATCCTGTACCCACCCAGGCAAAGGAAAGGAGGCTGAGGAAGGGAGGGAGGGGGTGCTCCCCTAAAGTGGAGAACATATGGCTGCAAAACCACGTCAGATCAAACACATGGCAGCCTTCCCGGCAGGCACCCGCTCTATTAATACCTGAATGTGTGCAGGGGCAGGGGCTAGGAAGGTAGGAGGTAGAAGGGAGGGGACCTGAAGGGGGAGCCCAAGACCCCTATGTTACTGTCACGGCAGTAAGAGCCACCCTGTGAATACGACCTTCTGCACACACGCTCACACTCACACATACCCCTCCCGGTCTCCTCGCATGTTTTTAAGCAGATATGTGAACTATCCACATAGCTGAAATCTAGTCCTGCTTCTTCCTGCCCTTTGCTGTGTGACTCTAGGTAAATCCTGGGCTCTCTGATCCTGAGACGCATACCTTTCAGTGAGCAAATACTTGTCACTCTTTCCCTTCCCTTTCCTGAGAGGCTGATATGGCAGGGAGTGCTGTCTCAAGAGAAGGTGCCAGCTGCTCTTGCCTGTTTCTTCCTTACTTCCTTCTCAGGACCCATCACAGGGCAAGAAAGAATAGCCTCATACCTTACACCCACCCAGCAGTCCCAGGGGTATGTAGTGTGAACTTGGGGACCCAGGATGCTGCAAGGGGCACTCACTCCTATGACTAGGAAATGTCTCAGTGGCTATGTGGAAACACAAGTCTAACCCCTACAAAGACTAGCAACCTTGCCCCAGCCCATCCCCTCCAACATTCCTGGCTTTAGGATGCTCTGAGGGCACAGGAACTAGAGTATGCCCGATGTTTTCTGTGACTGGCCACTCTCACAGCCCAGTACCCAAAGGGTGCCTCCTGAGTGCTCAGCCTCAGTGGATTCGGAGAGGAACCTTGGACCTTGGGGCAGGTAAAAAGCTGTCCCCAGGACTGGGAGGGGAGAGCAAACAACTAGGATCACCGAGGCGGGAAAACCCAGTCCCCAACACCCCTACACTGACCGCTCAGCCCGCAGCCCCACTCCTCTCCTTTCCACCTCGCCAGAAGAGCCCCGGACGTGAGAAAGTTGGGGGTGGGGGCCCAGAGATCTGGCAGCGAACACGCCGCCGCGCCCCCTCCCCCAGCCCCGGCCTTCCAGCTTGGCCCCCGCACCCCCAAACCTCTGGCCCGTCCAGGCCCGGGACTCGCTCGGCTGCCGTTCCCCGGCTCTGACCCCGGCCGCGCCCCTCCGCGGCCCCCCAGCTTTCCGACGCCTCTCGGGCCAGCCCCTACCTGCGGCCACCGGCTCCAGGAGCAGCAGAGCCGCCAGCCCCGCTAACAGCAGCTGCGGCGGCGGCGGCGGCGGCGGCGGCGGCGGCGGGAGCCCCGACCGCCCCATGCTCCGCCTCAGCGCCATCGGCGGCGACGCCGCACCATGCCGGGCCCGGCCCGCGAGCGGCCCGGGAGGAGGGAGGACGGAGGAGGGAGGAGGGCCGTGGGCGGGGCGGGGGCCGCGGGGCGGCGCTGGAGCCCGTGCCTCCGAGACCCGCGCCCGCCGTCAGCAGCGCGGGGTCCGCGGGGCGGCTGCTGGGCCACCGCGCTCCTTGCACAGCCGTCGCCGCCGTCGCCGCCGCCGCTGATTCATGTTCCCCTCCGAGCTGCCGCCTCCTCCCCAGCCCGAGCTCGTACCGCCCCTCCCGCTGAGCTCCGAGCGCCAAGCCCGCGGCGAGCAGGCGGGCTTGCAGCCTCCGGCCCGCGCCCGGCCCCGGCCCCCGGCTGCGCCCCTGAGCGGGCGCCCCACCACGCCCCTCCGATCCCGAAAGACACACTCCAGAGTCTTCAAACCCAGCGCTCCATGACCCTTCCCTCAAAACACCGCTCTGCCACATCACAACTTTTGTCTTCACGGACCCTGAAACCCAGCCCCACGCCTCGCAGAAGATACACTACCCCAGCTCCCTAGACACTTCCAACCATCAGCCCCCCTCCCTCAAAACCGTGACTCAGGGCGCCCCCTCGCAGGATCCACGGGCACCCCTTTCACGAGCCTGTCACGCAAATACCCCATATCCGTGCTCCCTTTCCCACCCCTTTATCGCCAATACTTTGGGCCTTGAGTCTTGCGTTTTCCCAGCTCTTCTTGGTAATGCTTAGGTTTTATCTGTATCCCTACCGCTACACTACATAGGCAAAAGCCCAGTGGGCCATATATTGTGAGATTGTCGTTCTTTATAGTTGTTTCCTCTGCTTTGACCCCCATTTTCCAGGTCATGGTATGAAAGTTGGCTGTATCATCACAGTATCCAGTAAAACATTAGCTACTATTATTAGAGCACCTTGCACACAGTGGGTACTCCATAAATAAGTGGGCAGATAGATGCCTGTTGAATGAATGAATACATTGCCTCAGAGCTTGGCCTGCCCCACAACCAGTAATCACTGGAATGGCTGTGCCCACGGATACCCTGTCAGGCAGATTCAGAACTGGTTCCAAATCCAGTTTACCAAGTGTTCTCTTCCCCTGGTCCTTGCCTCTAACTAGCCCTGGAGCCTACTCCAGAGGACCCTTTCTGCAAGTCTCAGGTGGGCAGGAGGGACAAGCCACTCAGCCCCCTGGTTCTCACAGCCTCACTGGATCTTTCCAGGGATTCACCTTTTTAGCAGCGGGGCCCTGCCTCTTCCTCCTCTTGGCCCCATCAGTGCTTGTTTATTAATTATGCTAATGATAACAAACAGAGGCGCTGGCGGCAGCCGCACATTCAGCTGGGGGCGCCCCCAGGCGGCAGCACAGGGACAGACTCCGGAAGCGATGTCAGCTGGCTGGCAGGGGCCGTCACCAGTTTAGCTCAGCACTGTTGCCAATTTTCTTGGGCAATGTGGATTGGTTCCAGGACCCTTTCCTAAAGGAAAAAAACTTGCTCCGTTCCAGAATCTACAGATTCAGAGCTTGGGCTGAGTCGGATCAGGACAGCAGACAACAGTCTGGGGCTGAAGCCAGATTCGCAGGGGCCGCTACTGCGGCAATGTGGCTGCTGCAGCCCAGCACTTGAGCACTTATCACTTCTCAAGGCTCTCTCCTCCACTCTCTTCTCTGGAGGGGACTTCAAGTTTCCAGGGAAAGGAAGCCTCCTCTACTGACTCTGGCTGACACTGGAAAGACCCCTTTTAGAGGATGTTGAACCCAGAACCCAAACTCAGCCTTCCACTTCCTTTACTCCCCCCCACCCCCAGGCCCTCCCCGTCATTTTCTGAACTCTTAACAAGGAATGTCAGACCAAGGACCATCTTTTGCCACCCGTTAAAATGGGCTTCTTGGATATGTCGTGAATGCCATTGCATTCTCCACTCAGAGACCTGACAAACCTCCTACCTCAGTTGCAGACCTGAGGCACATCACTGTCACTGTGGAGCAGCACTTTTTCCATATGGGGCTGTGAGTCCTGAGTTCCTGTTTCCTCTACCCCTGCTTCCGAATCCCTCTCAATTTCAGTATTTCTACTTGCAGGGTAGGGGGTAATGATTCTCCAAGTTACCAGCTCCTCCATAGGGTGCTTACAGTTCTGAGCCCTCACAACTCATTCTTCGTATCTATCTACCCATCTCCCCCTTCCCCCATGGTATAGGAACATGTGTTAAGGGTATGCAAGCAGGTGTGATTTTGCAGGAGAGGGTGTATGTGGGTGAGAGGGTGTGCATTGTGATGTATGAGGGAGGGTGTGCATTGTTCAAACTCTAAATGTGACTGACACTTTGTGGGTGGATGAGGGGAGAGAGAGAGAGTATGTGTGTGTCTGGAGGAGGTTGGCTGCCTATGCAAATACATGCCTGCAAAAAATCCCCCTTCCTTTCATAAATGCATTGCTTGGAAGGAAACTAATCAAATCAACAGGAAATGTATTTGACCTAATGCGTGAGCAGCTGTCCCAGGAGTTCCTGTCTTCAGAACAGAACCAGGGTCAGCTACACTCTATCTCTGGGGAATAGGGAAGGGGTTGCAGGGAAGAGGAAGGGGCCAGAAGTAGTCCCTTTTTATGGTTGGAGCTAGGTTGAGGCTTGGCATCTTCCTACTCAGGTGAATTAAGTATCTGCCCAATCTCTGCCTTTTATGACCCAGGACTGCCAAAGGAAGCCAAGGATCAAGAGAAAGCAAAGACAAACCTGGAAATAAAAGCCATCTGCCCATCTAGTAGCAGAACACCCTGATGGCGACTTCCAGCAGTCTCAGGAAGCAGCTACTTTGGCATTTTCAGAGTTAAGACCTCCTCCTCCATCCCCCCACTGGGGGCAGGGGGAATGGGGGGGAGTAGGGGAGGGAACCAAGAGGGAACCAAAGGTGAACCATGAGGTCAAGGCAGTCTCCCCTGTGACCAAGAACGTGTTCTTTCCCAACTACTGGTTAAAGAGGTGAAAATTGGTAAGTTCTACTTAAGGAATGGGGCAAGACACAGACTGTGTTTCTCATCATCTTAAAAAAGCCTCATGGGGAAGCCGAGATGGCTCAGTGC
>PVKE010028247.1:0-21061 GCA_004027555.1 Craseonycteris thonglongyai | reverse complement strand
AGAGAGAGAGAGAGAGAGAGAGAACTGAACTGGGGGAACTCCCCAGTTCAGCATATGGGTCCCCACGGGCTGGGGCTGGGAGTCGATCCTCAGTCCCCTGCACTGTAAAGTGAGCACTTAACCCACTGAACCATCCAGGCTTCCCCTACAGTACATTTTAATCCCACACTTTAAATTTTTAATTATTTTTCTCTTTGTCTCCTGTTCCTATAGTTTTAAAAACTTTGTTATCGTACTCTGCACCCTCTTCCTCTTCCTTCTCCATTTTCTCTGTCTCTGTCTCTGGCTATTGTCTTGTGTTGCACCCTCAGCCATCACTATGTTCCTAAAGTGTGACACTCAGCCTTCTGATTCTTGTCTTGAAACACACCACGTTTTGTCAAATGGTTGTGAATGTGTCTTGTAACCAGACCACCTTTATTCTCATCCCACTACTACCACTTCTGAGTTCTGTGGCCTGAGCATTCCCACAAGCTCTGTGTGTCTCAGTTTCCTTAGCTGAATAATGGCACAATAACAGTATCCAATTGTGAGTCCTGCTGCAGAGGTCATGCATTATTATAAGTAAAGCACACAGGAAAATGCCTGGCATTTGGCACGTGCTATATAGTTTTCTATTTTATTGTTATATTATTATATATGTGCTATTGTATTATTGTAATACTAATTTTTAAAATTTTCAGTTTAGCATATTTTAATTGTCTCTTTTTATTCAAATCACAGGGTAATATTTGTTGTAGTTTCTTAGAAGTGAGGCTTTTCAATTTGAAAAATTTAAGATTACCAGAATGTCCTCTATTCATCATAAAATGGAATCGCTTCCATTTAGAATGACTGGTTTGGGATAAGAATGCATTCCTTGAATTTAAGCATTACCCTACCACAGTTACAGAAAACTCAGTGTTACCAAGTAGAATATATAGAGTGTAACTCAAAACTATTTAAAACAAGCTATACCTGCAAGATTAAAATACGTACCTATACTTAATTGATTCTATTCCTCTCTTACACATATCTCTTTTCCTGGATTTAAGATGGACATCCAATCTGATGAAAATATCGGACACTGAGTTTTCACTCCTTTTTTTTTCATCAGTCAGATAGCCACTGAAATGCATTGAACATACAAGTTATAATTGTACTACAATTTTGTTGCTTTGGGAATTAGAAGTCTTAGTCAGAAAACATGGTAACTTACTGTCTAGATCATAGTTAGCCTCATATAGAGATTACTACAACCAAACCTTAAAGCAAGTAACATTTATGCGAAAACTCATTTGTTCTTCACTGATCATAAGCTCTTTTATTCATTTACTTAACTCTTTTCATATATTAGCTAGTAAATTATATCAATGTATCACTCCTGTTGTGATTACAAACTATGTATATAACATTGTAATATTTTGCTGGTTATTTTGATGATAACCCCCTTATTCTTCTCTGCAGTATCTGTAAACAATTAGCAATTGTAATATAAAGTGTATTTGATTCATTTAAGTGAATGAATCAAAATGGAAAAAAGATATTTAAAAAAACGATAAAGTAAATCCATTTAGATATTCCAATAATCATGAAGTGGTATTGGAATGACTGGAATATTTTAGTGCAGGAGATAATTCTACAAACAATTAGCGTGCTGAAAATTTGTGGTGAGACAATATAGTGATAAATGAGCACAAAGCAAGCAGGTAAACCTGGCCTTGGGTAGCGGAAGGGAGGCAACTAGGTGAAGTTGTCATGAAATATTTTCCAGGAAAATTGCCATCAGTTTGTTCCAAGAATTCTTAATAGATGATGCTTAAGTCAAAGGACAGAAGGACAATGTATAGAGAGAGTGCTCATGGCTTGTTTTCACTTCTTAGAATTAGTTGCACATCCTTTCTTTCAGTTCAGGTTCTTTGTACAAGTTATTCCCCCAGCTTGGACTATGTTTTCCTTTATATTTTTTTCTGTACCTAACTTCCCTTAAAGCTTATGATTTCAGCTCAGGGGTTAGTTCATTAGAGAAATTTATCTGATTCACCAAACTGGATGAAGCTTTTCTATGGCATTTTTCCCTAGATACTAATATTTTTTCTTGAGAGCATTTATTATATCAGAGTTTGTGATTGTAGATCTGTTTGTTTACTGTGTCATCAGCTATCAATGGTAACTTCATGGCAACAGGAAAATAGTTTTTTTTACATTTTTTGTCTACCAATTTTCCACAGAAAGTCCTGTGAACATATATAGGGTATGAATAAATATCAGTTGAAGAATGAATGAATGAATGAGTGAATGAAATGTTTTAGGCAGAGAAAAATAGTATAACCTTGAGAAAAGCATGTACATTTCAGGATGGTTTTATATTATTTCTGCAGGTCTGCAAAAATAGCTTTTGCATAATACACTGTGTTTTAATTCCCTATTTACTTGTCCTTTCCCCTTCATTATTGTGGACCTGTAGATAGGAACACTGCCTTTTTCATTATATCATCAGTGCTTAGCGTAATGTCTGTATCAGTTAGAGTCAGACAACAAGCAGCTGTTTTTACCTGTTAACACCAATTATTTTGCCGAGAGAATTTGATAGAAAAGCCATTAACCAGACATTAGAAAATTGGAAAGACTTCTAGGATTAGAATGAAGTTTGGTAGTGTTAATAATTGCAGGAAGCAGCTATAACCCCAATGCCTGAGGATACAGAGGGAAGGCTATGTTGTTCTTAAAACTGAGGAGAGGTCCCATGGAGCAGAAACTCAGACCTCAGAGAATGAGCCAGCCAGCTATCTTGAGGAGTTTCAGCGAGGCTGGTTTTAATAGTTTCTGAACCCTAAAAACTGAAATCAACTGCTTTTACTTAAATTAGCTAAAATTGCCAAGGTGAAAACCATTTCTGGGAGACTATCATCTGTAAGAAATAAAAAGGAAGAACCAGGCCCATTGTTCCTTTTCTACCCTTCTTATCTTACCCTAAGTCCCTGTGTTGGCAGAGTCTAACAGAGATCTAGCGGGTAGAATAGAAATGTGGTTTCCAGTGTCTCATCAGTAGCATAGCTAGAATATAAAAGCGTGGATTTGAACGTGAGAACAAATAGGTCATTTTCTAGCACAGCGTCCACATACATTTTAACAACAAAAACAATCAATGATTATTTTTCTTAACCAGAGCCAGTTCTTGTTTTGTAGAAAGAAAATTACTCTTGCACTCTTCCCCAATTTATGCAAAGTTCCCATAATTAGTAAACACCTTATTGAGAAACAGTAACAATATTCATCTCTAGGTCCTGTTAATTGTTTTCACATTTATTGACAATCCCATATGAATATTTTGTACCCACATACCAAATTGTAAAGTTACCACTAAAGATGGTCTTTGTATGAAGTAATTAGGGAAAGACAAAAACAGATAGAAAAATCTTGAGATAAAAACAACAACAACAACATAGACCTAGATAAAGACACAGATATAACACCCTAAGGAAGATATGTGTAGTTTGTACACTTCTTGTTTGTATACCTGGTTATGATATGAATCCGTAGTTGATTTGATGCTATCCATTCCATGCTTTTTTGTTTTGTTTTGTTTTGTTTTGCTTATAAGGGCTCAGTAACTCAAGTTCTTAGAATGACAAAAATCTTCATTCCTGAAGAGACCAAATTTTTAATGGTTCTTCCTGTGTTCCTTTGCTGTAATTTTGTATTAACTGTTACCATTGAACATGAAAGAACTAAGTAAGAGGCACCCTATAGAGACACCAGACATAATCTTCCCAGACTCCCTATGGAGTAAGAGCAATGTTGTTTCCCCTTGAAATCTTAATTGCCCAGACAGTAACCTTCTTCTTTGTCTGCTGGTTCAAGATCATAAAACAACATCAATAACAATAAACAAAAACAAAAAAGCTAATAGCTGAGTGGCAAATCCAACATTTAATTTAACATATGTGTCTTCTCTAAAACTTTCCTCTTAGGAACCATAATCTTCACACCAGCAGAGCTCAAACCTGTGGGGACTAAACGGAGCTAAAAAGTGGGGTGACATATTAAGTGTAATCACAAGAGAAACCACTCTCACTTTTATCATTTAATTCCCAGGCTAATAATTCTCCATATCTTGGTTGCTGATTCATAAGTTATACTGCATCCTAAAGGATAGAAGTCCATGTTTCCCAGTTATTGTCTCCCAACTGGCATACATTGGTTGAATTTCAAAAGGTATGGGGTAAGACAATGTTATACTACTTATACTGTGAAATCTGTATCTTAATGAGAAGCAAGTCTGTACAGGATACCATGCTGGTGACTGAAGCAGTTGGTAAGTTCATAGATGGTTCTCCTGGTCGTGTTATGGGCCAGGAATGAAATTCAATACCCACAGCTTCCTTTGACAAATCACTGCTCCCTCCATGATAGGATGTATCCAGTGTAATCATCTACCATGAAGAAATGGGTCTATATACAGAACAGTGTTTTTTGTTTTGTTTTGTTTTTTCTCTGCTACTAAAAGATGATATACTTGGTATGGCTTGGTAAGAGAAAGTTCTGCAATTATATCACTAACGTTATATTTTTCACTTAGGTACATTGTGTAAGCACAGGGTGGCTGAAGAAACTAAATTATATGCATAGTATAAGTCACCTTGTCCACATGATAATTGAAAGCCTCCTTTGCACAGGGATCTTTGCAGAGTACAAGCATGACCACACACATATCTTCACAATCTTCAGCCTTTCTTGGAGTTTCATCCCAATGTTATTTTAGACCTCCCTGTTAGTAGTTTCACAATCCTGTTCTTTTCAAGTCCTTTGTCATCCATCCAGGCTGTGAACAAGTTCTCATGAATCTACGTCAGTCTTCACTTGTAACAATTTCTCAGTCCCAAATTAAGTAGGAAACCAAATTTACTGCCTGAATTTCTACCCACTGGAAAGATTTATCTCCCTTATTGTCTTTCAAGGCTACTTCTGACTTGAGACGTATCTCAGCGTCTATTCGGTTGTAAATGGAACCGGCATAACATGTAGACCATCTATAAATCAAGGACATGCTTTTTCCTCCTCAGTCAGCTGTCCGTAAGATATTATTTATGAGATTGTAAGTCTGGATTAGAGGAAACAGGCAATATCACAGGGGTTGATATGATGTAGTAGGAGCAACCATATCTAGCAACTTCTATCTTTCCATTTTTCCTGAGCTAATTTTTTTTATCTACTGTTTTCACTTGATGATAGATTGCTTCTCTATCAGGCAAAGTTTATGGTTTGGTAGAAAATATACCATAACAGCCAATTGATAATGAGCATTTCAGTTAACAAGATTATTGTTTTCTTATTAATAGGCTTGTAGTGACTACTAGAATTGGGTAGAAGTCCAGGGCTATTTCTAAAAGGACAATAGTTATCAAAACAAAAAAACAAAAGTTGGCCTCAAAGCCTCGATGTCTGTGCTGTTATTCTCTCATTGGGGAAGTCTAGAGGCTTCATGCAACATTAATATTTTTTACATTTTGAGTATCATTTGATATGCTTTCAGATTATATCAGGGCTGAATAAGAGCTGGATACTATTTCTCAAAAGGAGAACAGTTATTTTTTATAAAAATGATATGGACATACTCTCAAATGGTAGAGATTGGTGCTTTTTCTCACACTGCTTTCTAGAGATTCAATGCATCGGCCTTGTTTGCCACAGTAGTTTTGAGTATTATAGAATGTGCTGGGGTCTCAAGCCCCACGTGGAAGTGCAGCTTTCACAGCAGTCTGGACTTGTTGCTGAGCTTTCTTTTATTCTCGTTCCTACCCTAGACTGTGGTTTTATGAGATACTTTGTAAGTGGATTTGAGGAACACATTCAAAATATCTCTTGGCAGAGAACAGAGAAGTTGGTGTAACCCTCACACAATATTGTGATTCGTTCTTCTAGCCCTGCAAGGTAAAACTTAAACTGCTTTCAGCATTCCTTACAATTGGTGTGGAGAGGTAATAAAAGGGAATTACAGGTGAGCAGGCTCATTCCAGATAGCAGAACTGAAATGATATTTTCCAGCTAATAATACTACTTAGAATGGCAACCAAAATCAACATTTGATTTAGATAATAATAGAACAGTTATTCTCCAAGATCCATGCAATTTCTGCACAAATCAGAGAATCTTTCTATGTTCATTTATGTAGCAGCTCAATGATTACAATTTGTAGAAGTCAATTCCAATTTTTTTTTTCTTCATCCAAAATTGTAACCGATTTCTTTTACCCCCAACTCCACTCTTGCTTCCTGGCAGTTGTGAAAGGGGTTATAGCTGCATTTTCATTAACCAAATACACAATTACCTCAGGACAGTTTTAAGAAGTGTGTCCGTCAACTCTCCTGAAACAGAAGCAAGTATTTTCCAGATGGAACTTGACAAAACTGTGTTTTACAAACCATTTGAAAAGTCTTGGAAAGTAGAAGTCAGGGAGAACTACTCTTGGTGTGTTAGGCATTGCACGAAGCCATGAATGGTTCTCTCAGCTACCAGCAACATTGAAGCAGTGGTTTGTAACTTTAGTCCAGAAACTTCTGCCATTCTTACACTCGTCGCCTGCCGGAACCGGCTGCCACTGAATTGGGAGTATTGTGGGTTCCCTTGCCATGCTAATTCCCTGATCTTGAGCAAATTACTGTCCTTGGAGAAATCAGAACCAGAATTCTGTTAGCAAGCTAGGCTGCAAACTGCAGTTTCTAGGTTCCCTTCTCTTGTGCATCAGGGAAGCACTAGAAAGGCTGGGGTGGAGCTAAGAGTCAATAGACAATACCTAACGCAGAAATCTTGAGTTCTTTAGATTGTGTGAATCGGACTGAAACGGATATGTGATTAGAATCTTCAGAGTAAGCAAAGGTTTGGCTTCTACCTCGGCATGCTGTATCAGTCACTGTGGCAATACTATAACTGCAATACAAGAGGTTTTTAACAGACTACTCAGTGGCTTTCAAGCAAAAAGACCAACATATAAACAACACTTCAAGAAAATGCTAATGATCTGGAACCAAGAGAAACAAGCAAGTATCTTGTTGAATCTGTGAGAGTCCTTTAGCTGAGAATAATAAAAATACAGTGTTTTTAAAGTCTTATGTGATTACAGTGGTTTCCTCTGGGTGAACCTTAACAATTTCTAAGAAAAAAGGAAAGTCAAAGATCCAGAGGAGAAGTGATTGGTGAAATAATTTATACAAAAAAATAAAACAACAACAACAACCAAAAACCAAAAAACTCTTACAAGAAAAAAAATTGCTATCAGTAAATTCAAAACTGTAAAGAGCTCCTGGAAAATAGGAAATTAATTAGACATTATTGAAGGAAAATTACAAACCAGCATGCAAAGTTGACATTAACTGTGAGGGATGATATAGATTTATATACCTTGCATTTCATGAACTCTGAGTGCTTATGAAATAACTGGCATACTAAATAGCTGGGAAATAAATCATTCTTCTGTAGTTACTTTGAAGACTAATAATTGGACTATACAATCTTCTGCTATTCTAAATTTATTAGCTTAGCTGAGATCATTTAAACATGCCATGGACAAAGGAAAACGGTCACAGAACTTTATTCTGACAAATGGATAGTTTGGGAGATTTCGGACTGTCAGGTTGAATGGTACATTAGATTCCTTAGAGGTATAACATCTATGACAACTGTATATAATTCAGTTTGCATATTGATCTTAGATACTTAATATTGTCATTGGCTTACAGTTTACCCAGTTCATGACAGTAATAATATTTTTTACTGGCTATGGTACCATGTTAATGGAAGGATAGGCATTGAGAGTTGTCAGTTTTCACTTTTTCATTTATGTATTTGGGGAACCTGATAGGAAAGAGTATGTCAAAGTTAAAGGAATTAGAAACACGAGGTAAATTAGGAAAAATGAATGCTTGCTATTGTAGAAACATAACATTTAAAAAAAACAGAAAATTTCAGGGAAGCTGGGATGGCTCAGCGGGTTAAGCTCTCGCTTTGCAGCCGTGGAGCCTGAGGATCGAATCCAGGGCCTGGCCCATGTGGATCCATATGCTGAACTGGGTTGTGCCCCAGTTCAGTTCTTGCTATACGGGAGGCTCCTGGCCCAGGTCCTGCCCTGCACAGCCCCATCCCACCTGCGGAGTGAAACTATATGGAAAACGAATGCTGTCAACTATGGAGACTGCTCTGGGCACTCCCCCTTCTCTCTGTCTCTGTCTTTCTGTCTGTCTCTATCAGAAAACAATAAAAATAAATCTTAAAAAAAAACAAACAGAAAATTTAAATAGCCACCAGTGTTCTCTTTGAAACTCTTCTTAGAATTATAACTACCCCTTTAATCAGCAACTTGCTATTAGATGGAAGATTTCTTACAAAGTTCTCTGCAACACAATAATAATCAGCCTCAGAATCATTTATTATACTGAGCATAATATAATGAGGTTATTAAGGACCTGAGTTTTAGAATCAGACACACTTGAGTTTAATTCTTGAATTTACCACTTACTAACTAGGAAGCCTGGTGTTGAGTTAGGAAGCTCTAAGGTGAGTTTCCCTATGTTAGAAAAGAGAATAACATTATAATAACACCAATTTAAAAAAACAAAGATAATGTATGTGAAATGCTTAGCATATTGTATTGTCCATAAAAAGGGATTTTAAAAGCTGATTATTTTATCATTAGTAGTATTATTGTGACCAAATTTATGGTCAAAAATCAGTTAAAATTATGTTCCCACTATATCTCATTCTTCTGTTTTCCATATGAGTGACTAGACTGGTGATTGTCATGTTACAAAGAAATTTTTTACAGTGGGAAATGATCAAAAATTTAAATATGTAATGTGAAAATATTAATTTATGCATTACACAGATTAATTGTAGAAAAATATCAAACAAAAGATAAAAAGTATTACTGGAGAAGATTTAAATACCTCAACTTTATCACATGTTCTAAAGGCAAATGATTTTCAGACACACTCAGTTTTTGTGTTATGTAAAACTTGTATAACACACAGAAGAAAAGTAGAGAAAAAAGAAATACAAACAAAAGCTTATACTCTTTTAATGTATGCATTTGCCTGATTTCCTTTAAAAATTCAAGATCTGCTATTAAATTAGTTTAAATAACCTAAATATACATGCTTTTAAATAACTCTGTATGAAAATACTTGCACAAAATTTTCAACGATAATATTTATTTCATTTCTATTTCTTGTTATTCTATTTTGATTTTTTGTAATTAAAAACATAAGATCATCATGAAAAAGTCTCTTGTAATTATTAATTACTAAAAAAACATATGCCATGGAAGGACTGAACTTCAATGTGTTCTGTGTGTCATCATGGTATACGATAAAGCTCTTTAGTGTAGAACCGGTGTTCAAACCAGAGTGGATCTCATACCCAACATCCTGGTTATTGACTAAGTATTGACTCAATACTTGCTAACTCCAACAACTGAGTTTTAGTGCTCTGTTAACAAAGTGCCACTAGGGCCCTTCAAGCTATATTTTATTTAGTATGATTTGCACAGATGATTATATACCTATATATATTATTATGCATGTGCATAATAAAACTACTACCTACTTCTAATTGGATTTAGTTATCAAAATTTATCTAAGAGGAAATAATGAGTGTAACAGCTTTTGCAGTAATGTGAAATAATAAAAAAGGCAGTAAGACATAAGGCAGCTGAATGAAAATAATCCAGTAACAATGTTTATACACTGACAAAAAACTGAGACTCAAAATATCTGTTAGCATATGGCACAATCTTCATAGTTACTTTACTACAAGAAAAACTTCATTTGCTTTAAGATCAAAGGAAAATAATTGAAAAGATGCAAACTGTGGCATAAAATACTGAGCCTATTTTAGATAATGGTATATGACAGCAGCCTCATTTGAATTTCTGTTAATCATTTATTTGAAATTGCAATGGATGGGTACTAGAGCAGATTACAAATTACATCTCATTTACTGAATAAATGACAAACTATTACAATCTTTAATTACAATTATTTTTAGTTCTGTATAATTACAATTTCTCTTTTCTTTATTCCTATGCCACTAATTGAATAATATTGTTAAGAATACAGTCATAACTAACATACATATACTACTTGTAAGAACAGTACACAATCGAACAATGTGTGAGACACTACCTTTCAGACGAAGACTACATTTACAAAAGAAATTTAAAATACAGAGCTAGAGCTCAAGAAAACCAGAAAACTTTTGTAAGAAATCAGCAAAGCTTACCAGTTAGATATTTTGAATGTCATCATAAGTAGGAAATCAATGGGAAACAGTGCCCTTATTTGATCTTTCAGTTTCATAGTATTAATTTTTCAAAAACTCTGCTTATTTTATTATTTTTCTTTTCATACAAATCAATATGTTTACATTGATTGTATTGTTGCTTTACAAAATTTATTTTATTTCAACTCTTCAGTGAATATCAAGTATAAGTTATGTTTTTTTTATGTCAATAAGATTGTCCATTGAATAAAAAGATAAAGACAAAAAAATTGACTATGGCAATTAAAATACAGGGCAAATAAAGGTGGGCTGAATTAACAAGAAAGGGTATCAATCAATAATAGATATAATTTAAAAATATATAGAAAATTTCAAAATTAAAATAAAAAATAAATATTTTTCAGGTTAGACATTCATAATTATCTCCATGCTTTTTTGCACTTTATCGTGTGCTCTATTTTCCTGTAGGGGTCTATATAATTTGTGCCACAACTTGCACTTTAATCATATCATCCTTTATTAGTTAAGCAGCATTTTAAAATTATAACCCATTCATTGATCTTTGCAACTTGATTGTTCCATGTGACAGAAATCCAGCTTGAACTAATCTAAGCGAAAAGAGAAAATGTATATTTCTTTGTGTGGCTTAGCTTCGAGAATGACAGAATTGATGTTGGTCTCAGAGAAAATTAGAACGAGGGACAGAGGTTATTTCTGTTCTCTTGTCTCTGTATCCCTCTGCACGTAGACTTGTTTCTGTCCTGTTAGAGATAAACTTTCTCCTCCTTACTGAGGATATGGCCACTGGCAAGTTGACTCGGAACTTCAGCATGGTGGAGAAAATAGCCTCTTCCCTCATCTCCTGGTCTAAAAACCTCCGGGAAAATCCTGCTTGAATGATCCTACTGGCCAAAGATTACACTAGCCAGAGTACTGGGTGTTATGAATGCCCATCCTTAGACCACTTTGCTTAAGGGCTAGGGTCATACAAAAGACATTAACTTATATTTGACCACATTAAAGGGGAGGTAGTGGGATGAAGGTGGGGAGATAAGTAAGTACCCAAAAAAAGCAAAAAGAATGGAGGAATTCAGACTTGGCCTCTGGTGAAACAAGTCAAAATAAAATAGAATGGATCCTAAGCTATGTTCTTCATCTAGAAAGTTAAATGCTTCATCTATGTAAAATCAGTTTATTGACAATAAGAGCTTAAAAGATACAGAAACTTTTAACTTAAGAGTATCTCTGGAGGGGGTGGGGGTCATTATTTATAGTATATAAGCTTTTAACTTAGTTTCCAGGGAACTTATATCTCCTCCTATATCCTGCCATTCTTTGTTTTCTCATTTGTGTAAAATACTTAAGCCTTAGTCCCCTTCAAAAGGATAAGTGATGAGAATTAATTGCTTCATCAAGCTTACCTAATAAGGTAGAGACTACGAATAAAATATGGGTGTCGATCCTACCCCATTCTAAAATTATTCTTTACTTTTAACTTCAGAGATGATTTAAAGAATGACAAATTTTACTGAAGCTTGAATAAAACTGGGATTTATAATATAACGATTGCAAAAGAAAAGAGAATATGTAACTGAATATAGTTTTCTTCTTTATTTTTCTCATTTCTCACATATTCTTCTCAGTAGCAGTCAATATTATTTAATGAATAGAACCCAAAAGTGTGTTGTTTGAGTAGCTTCTACCTTTATAATAGTGGGACTACTGCTTCCCTTCAAAGTCTAAATCATCTTGTCCCCAAAGTAGTGCTTTACATGTGTTCAAGAACGATTTCTTCATTGCGTTCACCAGGAACTTACTCTTTCTTCTTTCCTACATGTTCACACCAAAATGATTTGGGAACATTTTGTTTTCATTCTCACCTTTCTTTCCCGGTAATGCCGATATTCAAGCAAACTGTGCTTAGAGACATTTCCAAAGGTGTTAAACTGCCCCTATATACCTGAACAGCACTTGGGTTCCCTGAGGCTTGGGGAGATGGCTTCTTCTCCAGGTCTGTTCACACTTTGTCAGATTACCCCTTGTATGCTTGTGCCTAGAGTATACCCTGTATCTTGTGAATAGTTGCATCAGCTTGTTGGATTCATCACTGTAGCTATAGGGATTCAGACCCATTACTGAAGCTAGAGGGGAAATATGAGCAATATTGTTAACCTGTGTTTGCTTTTCACAGCTACTCCCCATGCTGAAAAGCCTCCCTTTTCAAACACAAAATAAAGCTTCTATACTAATGTTGCCTGAACTCAAAGAAAAGCTGAGGATAGTAGGATATGAGGCTTACATAAGCAGAAACTGGACCTCAGCCACCAGATAAAAACACCTTGTAACAAGAAAGTAATTCTCATTTAACTGTACCACAGGGTGCTCAAATATAATTTCTCAACCATTCACATTTGTAACCAATTGATTATTCTTACATTCACCATAAAATTTGTTTGAAATGCCTGTGATACTTTCATTTCTAAAAATACTGATTTAAGATCATGCAGAATTCACAACTTCAGAAAATAATTATCATAGGAAAATATTACAATATTGAGCAACAAAAAATAATCACATAGCAATCAACTGAAAACAAGTAACGTTATTCCAGTGCTCTGTTTCCTACATAAATATAGTATAAATCAGGACTGTAGAGAGTTCATGTGCTGCAACTAGACTATTTTCATTATGGTAGTGTCAACAAAGGCATGCTGCTTACATGATCTCTTTGCTTCAGGAACTAGGCATCGTATGCCAATTTCTGTTAAGGTCAATTTAATCCAGATGTGGTTAACCACACTTCCTAGCCACCGGTGAAATAATGCAATATACAGCAGGGGTCCCCACCCCCCGGATCATAGACCATTAGCAGTCGGTGGCCTGTTAGGAACTGGGCTTCACAGCAGGAGGTGAGCAATGGGCTAGCAAAGCTTCATTTGTATTTACAGCCACTCCCCATCACTCCCATTACTGCTTGAGCTCCCCCTCTGTCACATTGGCAGTAACATTACATTTTCATAGGAGCACAAACCCTATCGTGAACTGCACATGCGAGGATCTGGGTTGCATGATCCTTATGAGAATCTGATGCCTAAACATCTGAGGTGGAGCTGAGGAGGTGGCTGCAAGTATAGATTAACATTAGCACAGAGACCATAATAAACCAGTTGCTTGCAATCAAAACCCTATCAGTGAGTGGCAACTAACAATTAAGCTTCAGGTGGTGGCAAGTGAGTTAATGTACTGCCATTGTACAGTTGCCTCTGGTGGTAGGCTTTAAGTCAGATCCAGACACATTTTAATTGGTGTGCAGCCTGCCCATTATTTTATTACCACTTTTATTCATGCCTCTTTGCCGCACCATCCTCCCTTACCCCCTCTCCATGGAAAATTATCTTCCACGGAACCCACCAGTCCCTGGTATCAAAAAGGTTGATGGAAAACAAGGGATTGCAGGCAACTTCGTAAAATTGTTGCCACACCAATGCCTAGGTCAACCCGCTAACTTTACAGAGCTAACATCAATGAATTTTTGATGCAGTTAAGTTTTTTTTTTTCATTGTTTGACACCTGTATACTGGGAATTAATAAACTGCCTAGCCTGACTTATATAAAGCATACCTTGTTATTTTTTTTCCCTTTTATATAAAGGGTGTCCCAAAATTCATGCAAGAAGTAATTTTGATAGAAAACACAGGTTTATAATTAAAAATTGTAAATTTTCATTGCTCAACAATGAAAACATGTTCTTTTTGTGTAGTGCCATTTTTTTATATCTTTTTTATATTTATAGAGAGTAATTATTTTATCTTCAGTGCATATTTATTTCTATTTTACTCTTGACAGAGAGAGAGAGAGATAGAGACAGAGACAGCTAGAGAACCGAACTGTGGGAACTCCCCAGTTCAGCATGTGGGTCCTGCCTGGGCCGGAGCCGGGATTCGATCCTCGGTCCTCGTGGCCTCAAAGCGAGCGCTCAACCCGCTGAGCCATCCTGGCTTTCCCCCATGTAGTGCCATTTTTAATAACCCTGAACTGTCAGCTGTCATGCTGTCTACTTTTTTCGTTGGCAACACTTTACTGCACAAATGACGCAAAATTCAAATCTTGCGTGAATTTTGAGACACCCTTTACATATCTCATTAATACATTTACTTTTTTCAAAGCTGGTTTTATGCTATATATTTTTTCATTAGACTCAATACTTTACTAAATTCAAAAAAAGTTTTTAATTTCAGTGTAAAAATAACAGCTATACGTCTTCTGAACTAGCTATTATCTGTTGACTTCCTTTCTGTATGTATAGGGAGACTTACTATCTTCATATGTTCTATACAATTGTGATGCCCATGTGCTATAAGTTTATTCTGTTTTTAGTCTCATTCAGTTGTTATTTGTGTTTTTATGCAATGGGTAGATGTATATGTGTGACTGGGAGACAGGTTCATATTTAAAGGAGAGAAGCAGATTTCAAATATATGTAGCTCCGTGCATTTTCTTTGCATTTCTCCAAAAGATTTCTATTTATAGAGGACATTCAATTAATAATACAATTTTACTGAGGGTTTAAAGTATAATAAAAGGAATATTTTACATTTCAGTAACAAAAGTCCTTAAATATAGAATATTTAAGATCCATGCTCCTAAGACTTTTTAACCTCCTGCCTCTTAGACCTTATCACATAGGCTATATATTTCAGTTCCTGTTAATCTTTCTCTGCTTCTTCATTTTCCAAACTTACCTCTCTCAGACTGTTTGGGGGAACCATAGTGATTTTTTATTACTTAAGTCAATTTTATTCTTCATTCTGTACCAGGCTTAAGGCCCACTTTTATACACTAAAGGATACATTACTGTGTTAACTAAACTAGGCCTTCTGTTCTGAATCATTTAGAGTACAATATTTTACTAAGCTTTGGCAATTCAGGATTTTGTTATTGTATATTTAGCAATTTTTGTAAGTGGAATTTACCATGATACAAATTTAGTTCCTATGGATGATAATTGCACTGCCATCATTGCACCCTCTGTCCTAAAAGGCTTTGTTACCTAAAATCACTTTTAAAACAATGAAATAGTGTTTGCTCTTTACATCAGTAAGTGATAACCATGAAAGAACTAAGATTCCAAAGATTCTATAGTGGGTTGAGTAGTTATTACTACTCCAATAACCACTTACTATTAACAATTATTTCTAAGGAATTTCTTATATCAAATTACACATATTTGAAAAATTAAACACTTCTGAATTATTTATTATCAAATATATAATTATATTTTGATAATTTATCAAAGATAATCACTTTTTCAAAGACAAATATAAACATTAAAGGCAAAAATCTTCATTTTATTCAAAATATTATTTCCAAATTTAAAATTTGGGGCTTAAAATATTATTCTTTAACATAGAAGTAATATGTACACTTATAATTAGCAGTTTCAAATTAGAGCTAGTATATTTGACATTTTATTGAGCGTGTTTAAGCAAATTCAGCATACATAATCAGAATGTTTCTCAAAATGTATTAAAGGGAAACAAACTTGTTTATTTCTGTAAATCTTAAAAGAATGTGTATTTGAGCCTGGGGCAATTATATAACTAAGGATAAACACAGTAAAGGAAAAACAGATACTGACATTGTATGCTTTTTGTTATTGCTGTACAATTTAAATGCCTTTGTTTAATATGTATAATAGCCTCCCTTTTCATCAAAGCAATAATATTAATATATAGTTTATTTAATATGGTGTGGGTTTTTAAAGATAAATGTTTCCTTCTTTTGTAATTCATTATATTCAATAAATTTTAAAAGCTAGTTTTTTTAACTGAAATAAATTAACTATAAATGGGGAAATAAAAATATGCATGGCAGAAAAATAAGTAGCTTATGTTTGAAGAGAAATAATAGCTTACTAGTAAACTTGATCACATAAAAAAAATAAATCTAGAACAGTTTTAAATTCAAGAAACTGATTTTATCCCACAAAGTAAAAATTAAGTATCTAGAGCAGTGTGCACATTTACTCCATGACTTCCTCAGTCCAAAATGCCTTGCACTCAATGTAGCACAAAATATGGAAAGCTTAGCTAAAATGAAGCTATTTAGCCCAAACAAGAATGTCAGTCCCTTCTCCACCTGATCTTATAAAAGAGTGCAAATTAGTAACTCAGTTGATTACATGAATTTCATTTCCTGTCTCTTCCAATCCCATTGCTTGGTAAAAATGCTAACGAGAAATGAAATGACTAGAGAGCCAACAGTAAGTGAACAAAGTCCATGGTTAATCACAGATTAAATTGTGCCTCTTTCTGCTGCCCTCTACTGACTTTGTCAAGTGAATGTGAATTTTGGCTTAATCACTGTCTTCTAACTATAAATACCCTAAACATGTCCTTTATTAGAGATTTCTACAGAAAATTTCAACTCACAGTTTTAGCCTGAGTTTAAGATCCTTGCCTGAGCAAGCGATTATATGAGGGTTATAAGATGGCCATTTCTAATTCTACGTTTTTTTTCTACATATACAAGTTGACGTAGCTGGCCTTTATCTAAAAGAACTGTCACTAAGGATTTAGGAACTTTAATTTATTTGTTGTTCCAAATCCGTGACCCTCATTATCACATTCTTTGCAGTCCTCAGATTTTCCTGGCTTTTTGACTACAGGAACCCCTTTATTCCAATTTATATATTTTTTGGATAATATTTCATTTCTCTCTGAAAAAATTCTTATTATGAAAAGTCATTAAAAAGCAAGAGTAAGATCCTAAAAAAGGAGAAAAAAATCAGTGTTTCTAAATTGCTATTTGGTCCAAAGTTTCAGTTGATGACTTATCCTGGCAGGAGTTAGTGTGGTGTCTTGTAAATCAACATGAGACATTTGCATGTTATTCCTAGTGCCTGAGGTGGATATTAGGATAGCATTTGTATCTTTGAATATTACTCTTATTCTGTGGGTGGGTTAGAACTGATCAGAAGTGTTGGCAGCAGTAAAGAGTAAGAGAAATAGACAGATTTGAGATACATTTTGAGGTATTGAATGAAAGTACTAGCTGATGGGAGAAGAGGGAGAAGAAGGAATCAGGAATGAAGTCTATGGTTGTTGCTTTTTTTTTTAAGTGAGCAATGAAATTTGCTGACAATGAAAAGGCTAAAAAAGAAAATGATTGTGGGGCTATGGGAGGGAGGAAATTAAGATTCTAATGTATGCATTTTAAACTGCCATATGCCTGTGAATATTCAATGTAGAGTAGCAAGATTCTGAAGATTTCAGCTGTAGAGATGTAAGTTTGAGTTTTATCAGAATAGATGTAACATTTAAAGCCGTGAGATTAAATGAGATGGCCTAGAGAGAGTCACACATTGAGAGAAATGCTTTGGGGCCCTCGATCATTTAGAAATACATATATTAGAAAAGGAGAAGCCAGGAAAGAAGAGAAAGAAAAAGCACCCAGGAAAATGAGAGTTGAACCTAAAATCTCGAGTTCATTAGAGTAATTTGCTCGAAAATTTTAAAAAGCCTTACTATTATATATCTCTTTGAAACATCAAATGTAATATTTTAAGGTTAACATTAAATTTCTCACTGAAAATATGTCACCTCCATATTTTAAGTATCATCAAAAATTTCAAAAGTTCTTTGCTCTATATTAAAATGCAAGGGGAAGCCGGGATGGCTCAGTGGGTTAAGCGCTCACTTTGCAGCGCCGGGGACTGGGGATCAAATCCCGGCCCCGGCCCATGTGGATCCATATGCTGAACTGGGGAGCTCCCCCAGTTCAGTTCTCTCTCTGTCTCTGTATCTATCTATCTCTCTCTGTCAAAAATAAATAAATAATAAATAAATAAAATGCAAACAATTCTTATTTATCAACACTTTTGTTTTTGACACTTTAACATTGTATATAATTTTGAGATACAAAACTGTATTTCATCCATTATCACAACTGTTAAAAACTTTCCACTCTTTTTAGTTATTATGAGCTAAATGATTTTATGGAGATAAGAAACCTGCAAAGAGCAGTTTTGGAGGGGATGTGAATCATTTGAGAACAGTAAGCTTTTGTTTTAAGTTTTAACCACACCGTCGTAAATATCGTAAGAGATGGTATTAAAGCTTAAACTGAAAATTGCTCTTGGGCTGAATGCTTATATTCCAAGTGAAATTTTACTAAAGTCAGAGTTTATAAGTGCTGACAAGTTCTTACTGTTATAAAAACACTAGAGAAGCTATTAGAGCTCCCAAATTCCCCCTTCAGTGTTCACTTACTAAAGGAAAGCACATATATGCAACAAGAGAGTGGAAGAGGTGTTGTTTTTCAGAGGGAAAGACTATTGAAAGTTTTAAAGTCACTTTGGGATATTACAGGAATTCATTATACAGTAGAAGAGTTTCTTCTGTACCCATGGGGCTGGGGGCAAAGCAGAAAAACTCCAAGACACAGTTTTCTAGGACTCTGTTGGACTTCATAAACATTGTATTGTTTTATTAAAAGTGAAGAGCTGACAACTTAATATCCCTCCCTACTGGGATATAGTACAAACTTAAGGGCTCTTCTGATTTCCTGTTATGAAGCTAATTTAGTAATTGCAAGCACAAGCAAATATATGAAATCCAAAAAAAAAAAAAAGATCATTGATTGGCACATTATGTTTTGTGATCCAGTAATCATATTTTCTTCTCATCCATATTCATTTCAAAAGAGCAGTCTTAGCTCTTTCATTAGGAAGGCAAGTCTAATAACAAACGTGCCAGGCATTCCAAGTTAGAGCTCAGCATTTTCTCTTGATGAGTGAGGTTGAATTAAGTGTCTCTCTCTCTGAAACCAGTAGACACCTATTCTATCTACTTTTTTTATTGTTTAACCTCTACTGTCTGTTAGTTTTAAATTGTATACTTCTCTCACACATTACCTATACAACTGGCTACAATCTTATTCTAATTTACTTTCCCTAGTGTTCAGTTGATTTTTTTTCTATTTTCTAGAACATAAAATATTTATGCATTTTTTTTTCAATTCATGGCCTCATGACCCACTTGTGTTTAAATACTAGCTGTAAAATTGAGTATTTGATATGTTTGCAATGAGTTCCTTTGCAGGTTTTTTTTCATTTACAGCTAAGGTTGGATTGTCATAATGTGTCCATTTAATATAGCTACAATAAACTTATGATTACAGGGCTAAGGAATATTTTCTGGAGATCCCTTCATAAATCTTTCTGAAATGGTAAAATGAGGTAAATCATAGGACACAATAAATTAATGACTTAACTGTGACTAACATATACTCTCACTCATAATTTTATGATGTCTTTTACTAGACAACTTTCAGAATTTTATGACATAGAGTCTTTGAGTCATTTTTAAACATCAGAGTGAAGACAAAATATTGTCAGTGAGTAGGACATTCCTTTAGATATCCAGTATGTTTACAGATTTTAGAATTTAGAACATAGTTTATGTATTTATTCAGACCTTTTTTTAAAGCAATATAGGAAATCTGACAATGTATGAAATACAGAAGTTGACGTTCATCACTGGAGAAACATGCCTCTTGTTTAAAAGTGAATCCAGAAATTTGATTTATGTAACATTTCACACAATGGCCTTTGGTATGAGAATAAAGTAACTAGAAAAAAATATTTTAATAATAAAGAATAAATAAATCTTACCTTGATTTTGGAATATTTTAAGAGGTAGATGTACCAAATCTGTTTGTTAGAGAAATCTATACGTCCCTTTATCTATACAGGCTTCCTAAACTTTCTACTCTAAGAAATTCCAATTTTTAATTGATATAAATTAATGTCACCCCAATAAATTTAACAAAAAAAAAGTAATTTCAATTTTTATATTAATAGTCAATCACAACTTATAATTAGCTAATCATCAGTATTTTATTAATACATTAAAATTAAAATACATTAAATGCCTACTCCACCCACACATTATATTAGAAATTATAGAATGCACAGAATTTAAGGTAATAAGTATATACTGATTATTTTGTTCAAAAATCTTTAATTACTAAATGAGTTATACTAATAGACAAATTGTTGTCCTTCACATTTTCAGAATATCGTACAGCATTCAATGAGTAAATATGAATTTGTAAGTAATTACTTTTTTAAATGTAGTGTGATAAAGACTGTATTATGTATTTGCAGATTAGAAACTGCTGATTTTACAATGAAATGGTAATTATTCCTAGTCCAGAAAGTATATTCCTTACAAACTTTATTTTGTGCCATAAGCAATAAATGTACCGGTATATTCTCCTGGAAGAGTTTTAAGAAACATGCATTCAAGCAGGAGAGAACAGAATGTACAAAAGCATGGATATATGAAGTCACACATGTTGAGGCAACGATGCACACACAGATTATAAAGAGTAGAGAGGAAGAATGGCAGATGACAAAAAGAAAAAATACATGTGTTTATCAATAACCAGCTGGAGATCAGCAAGAAGCAAACACTGATTTGTGGCATTTGTTGGTTATCATGGTGTGGATACTATGCCACACAATATTTCAAACTACGTACCAACCTGATGTCAAAAGTTAACAAAATTCCTGAAAATTTAGAAATTATTGTCAAGCGGCAGCTTAGGCTAGCAGCATACCACTGTTTACTTGACAGCCTAGAACCGTGGTCCCCAATGTTTTTGGCATCAGGGACTGGTTTCGTGGAAGATGATTTTTCCACGTACCCAATGTGGGAAGAAGATGGTTTCAAGATGATTCAAGCACGCTGCACTTATTATTCACTTTATTTCTATTATTATTACACTGTAATATATAATGACA
>PVKE010028246.1:0-21055 GCA_004027555.1 Craseonycteris thonglongyai | reverse complement strand
CCCCCCCCCAGCACAGAGCTCCAAGCAGGGACCTTCATATGACTGGCGTGTCTTAATTCCCCCTTCCTTCCTCTTCAGTTTGCCCCTCATTGTCTACCTGCAGGTACTTCAAGGTCTGTTAGTTGTGTTATTTTGTTGCACAGGGAATACTTGGTTGAATAATAGTTGTTTTATTAGTTGTAACATCCAGGGGAATTTTCCAGGAGTTTCTTTCATGCTGCCACTTTTTCCTCTGCCTTGGCATTATATTTTAATATCCTCTATTAAGTCTTCTTTATCCCCATACTTTGGCAGTGGTAGTCACTTAGTAATAACTTATCATTTATATGATACTTCTTAAGCATATACATATATTATAGAAATTATATACATATATAAAATTTATATTTATGTGTGTGTGTGTGTGTGTGTGTGTGTGTGTGTGTTGTATTTCAAACTGCCAACCTATTACCGGTATATTTACTGGATATATCAAATGCTCAACATGTCCAAAACTGAACTAACAAGTGCTCTTCTCCTGTCTTCATCTAACTCCACAAACCAGATCCTCTCACAATTCCTAATTCTGTTCAGTACAACACTATCTGTCCAAACAAAAAGGCAGTCAATTATCTTTATTCTCACTATAATCATCTCAGTCCAGGCCATCATAATCTGCTGCCTGGATTTATTGCTATCTCTAATTGTTTGGCCTCCCTCCAGTTTTTACCTATTCAGTACAATCTCCACCAATTAAAAAAAGAGGGGGCACCTCTAAAATAAAAAGTGAATCATATTGTTTCCTGTTTATATTTCAGTGCTTTCAAACTCTTCATTATAACTTTAAAGACTCTGTCTTTTACCTGTCTGTAGACTCACCTCTTGTCATTTTGCTTCTTCACTTCAATTTCCCAGCAACACTTTCTTTTAATTTTTTAATCTAATTAATTGTTCTTGACCCCAGGACCTTGTATACGCCTGTAGCTTTACTTGGAATATTTTCCCATTTCTCTTCTTAGCCTAGATAACTCTTAGGGCCCTTTCAGTTTAATGATCATTTATTCTATGATGCTTTCCTTGTCCTTCCAGGCTAGGGTAGATCCTATTGTGTTCACCCATGCTACCTGTCCTATGTTTTGACTTTCACAGTACCTATGATTTTACTTTATTTTTGTTTTGACTAAAATTTAATTTCAGTGGGGGCTATAAATCACCTTGCTCACCATTATACATTTAGTACCTAAAACCTTGTGTGATACATAGATGATACTTAGTAACTGTTTAAATAAACAGATGCACTCTTAGCTTAAGGAATATATACAGGCACATGCTTCTATATAATTAAGCAAGAGTAAAACAAAAATTTTAAACTAAAAATTATTAATGATAAAAACAATTGTATATGTTTAAATATATATATATATTTGAAAAAATATATGTATGTGTGTGTGTATATATATATGTATTTTTAAATAATTTCCATACATATTGACAAATAAACTAGATATTTTTCCCAAAGCATTCCATAAATATAGAATTTAAAATCAGGTCTCTATGTTTTTTAATATAATGTTTTTCCTCTGTGTGTCTTTTAAAAGTTTCTTATGCTTAATTAGGTTTCATTTGATAAATCTATGGCATTCTGAAGTGTGAAAATGAATTTCAATAAATAATGCAGATAAGAATAATTCTTTAATATGTAGAAATCATGCAATAAATATGTCAGATGGACTGATGAAATTGACCTTCAATATTGAACACAATAATTGGAGATAGCCAATGAATTTTAATTTGTGTGCCATTTCTGATCAATCAGCTGGAAGGAGGATAATTGAAATGGCATGTGATAATTAGTGAGGAAA
The DNA here is from genome assembly GCA_004027555.1 of Craseonycteris thonglongyai. Taxonomy (NCBI): domain Eukaryota; kingdom Metazoa; phylum Chordata; class Mammalia; order Chiroptera; family Craseonycteridae; genus Craseonycteris; species Craseonycteris thonglongyai. Next base: position 19,214 of record PVKE010028246.1, on the reverse strand, counting down.
CATATCATTATTCATTATTGATGTCAACTAGGAGGGTGGGAAAGAAGAGTGATGACATGTCTGCCACATATGAGGCTGTTTGTAAAAAATCCAGCCATGAATGCCTCTATTTTTTATATTAAAAGACTAGATACTTTCTGAACAGTCCTCGTATGTGCCATCATGATATTGTGTAATTATTCAGTAGAGAAATAAAAACGAAACCCCAAAGTAGCTAGCATAGAAAGGGTAAAAATTTGAGGTAAAGGTACTATGAAATAGCTACATGTAAGAAACAAAAATTATAATACTAGTTATGTATTGACATGCACTCACACATAGTTACACACATACAGGCATGCCTCACTTAACAACTGAGTTCAGTTTCTATGACTAAGTTTTTAAGTGAATTGGTCAGTAAGCAAGGAACTTAAAGGCAGGTGCTGTATTACAGCACCATAGGTTATATATTTTTCCATAGATATCACATGACATCACACTTATCAACAAAATATATAGTTTTGTGTGATTGTCAGTGCTTCATATAATGAATGCTAACAGACCACTGGAATGAGACAAAGACTGAAAAGGGGGATTCCGGAGAGTTGCACACACTGAGAAATGGGATTCCCTGTGCTGGAGAATTGTTCTTAAGTCCACGTTGTTGTTAAACAGGTAAGTCATTAAGTGAGGAGTGGCTGTATAAAAGGCAGTCAACTTACGATATTATATTATTGAGGTAACTCTATTAAGAGTTCATTGGAAATATTTTAGTGATTCTCCCAAATCTGATATTCATAAACGGACTAAAAAACATCATTATTATGTTTTAGAATATTTCCACTTCAAGAAGCATAAAATAAATACTCTGTCAATTTCTATAAATATTATTTTATTCATATTTAACTAATTTAGAATTCAGAAAGAGTCTAAATTTAATTGAGTATTGAATTGCTTAAACAAATCTAGAGATATATATGTATTATAAAAATTTGAGGTGGAAATTTTCATTTTAAAAAACCCATTTTAATTTCTTTTGTTTAGATGGATATTTTGTAAATGTGTACTTCAAATATAGAATTTTGTTCCTTTATGAAGACAAACAAGAACACTTACAAAAATTTATTCTAAAATCTTCTAATACTTTACATAATTATCTTCCATGTTTTATAATTTAAATATAATTGGATTTTGAATATATGTATAAATTCATACTTTTAATTGAGAAAATTAATCTTTGTCTAACTAGTGATCTTTTACTGACTTTTTCTAAACAGTAGGCATTATAAAACAGATATAATATCATGTTGAATGTCCAATTCTCATCACTAATTTCTGAGTACGTTGCTGGGCAAATATATTTTATATAAAAAAATAGAAAGATACTTCACAGAATGCATATATGACATAATTAATAAAAGTGTAATTATACACACAATGGATAATAGTTTTAATGTTTTTTAGAGAACGAAAAAATAACTTATTTATTTTAGTAGTAGGAAAACTAAGGTCAATGGATATTAATATAAACAGCTAGTAATGTTAGAACAAGACTAGAATTCTGATATTTTCTGTTCTCCAAGTAAAATACTTCACAGCATATAATAATTAAAAAAATCTGTATATAAAAAATTTGATTATATTTAGGTAATTCTTTTTAATGTATCCACTCATAACCAATATAATCTGTTACCACAATGTACCCATTCATGTAGTTATAAATTACCTACATGGCAAATGTAACCTTTCCTCAAGAGACTTGTTTGAGCCCGCATGTGTGGCAACTAAATGGTGATATATAACTGATTTGCATCTAGTCACTCCACAAGGTGGCAGTGTAGTATTATTACAAGTAATACCCCTCATGAATATTTGTAAAAAATAAATACGAAACATTTTTACACACATTGGTGAATTATTTTGCTATTTTCCCATATGAGATATTTTGAAATTAAACACATTCTCCATAAATATTACATTTCATAAACTGTACAAACAAGACAAAATGAAGTGGTTTTAGATGCCTGAATGCTGCAACTACCCAAGATTTATTAAGTATTGTGTTAATATCTTGAAGAAAAATTTAACCATACTGAAATGGAAAGTAAGCATTATCTATACACGATTGAGAATTTAATGAATTTTATTTTCTATTGTCTTATAAAATCACACGATGTTGAAAGTGATAGTTTATCAGAAATCAAGGTGGTAGTCTAGTTTTGAATTTTAGTTTCAGATTTGTTCATGTACTTTTGCTCATTTAAATAGAAAAAGTAACATATTAATTGCAAGTATAAATTAATAGTACCAACAGATGCTTTGTTTGAACTTAATCTTTTAAATACAGGTCACTAGAGTTATACAAAATCAATAAACAGTTTTCGTTTGCTCTGTGGGTTTATTTTTTTTTAAATATATATTTTATTTATTTATTTATTTTGACAGAGGAGAGAGAGAGAGAGAGAGAGATACAGAGACAGAGAGAGAACTAAACTAGGGGAGCTCCCAGTTCAGCATATGGTTCCACACGGGCCGGGGCCGGGACTCGTCCTCGGTCCCCAGCGCTGCAAAGTGAGCGCCTAACCCACTGAGCCATCCCGGCTCCCCCCTGTGGGTTTATTTTTTAAACCTAATTTTAAGTTATGACATTCAACCAATCTAAGTCTCAAATTTGAGGGGGTACCCCCCAAAGAAACCGTAATTAGTATCTGGGGGGCTGGCTCTTTGTAAACAGGCTTTCCCCACTAGGTGAGTATCCTAGGATTTCATCTGTATCAGTGTACCAGCTGGCATTGTTGTGAGAGGCAGCATTTGGCTTCAGTGAATTTTTTTGGAGACTCTTTAAACACATTTACCTATTTTATGATGGGTGATTTACATGAACAATGTGAGGCATGACAATATACCTGCCCATACCTTACTAAGTGTTGAGCAGTTTTTGACCAAAACTAGCGTGAACCCTGTGCCCCATACTCTCTATTCACCTGATCTGGCCCCAAGCAAAATTTTTGTTTGTTTGTTTCTCCATACAAAAAAAGTAATCAAAAGAAAATGATTTGCTGATGTGGAGGAGGTGAAACAAAAAAAATGGAAGAAGCACTAAAAGACTTCAAAATCTAAGAGTTCAAAAGCTGTTTTGAGCAGTTGAAAAGTGTCTGAATAAGTATATTGCATCAGACAATGAATATTTAGAAGGTGACTAAAGTTTAAACATATAAAAATAAATACTTTTTTAGAAATAAATTTCACATTATTTTTTGGTTAATTTTTGTAGAATTGAATATGAAAAGCCAAATTACACAAGTATACAAAGTGTATCTTATCAACACTTATACTCTGCAGTAGAGGCAAACTGAAGCATTCAATACAGAATGGTCATGATTTTCACAGAAAATTTATGGTATTTTATTTTATTGTATTTTATTATTTTTCTTATTTCTGATAAGTTGAAGGTGAAATATGAAATCAGATATGTTATAGGCAAGAAAATATCTATAGGGAAGTGATTTTACTTTATATCCTAACAGAGTGATCTCCAACCTAATAAATACATAAAATAATAAGAATAAATCTGTTAGGCATCTTCTTCCTTTGCTTCATTCTTTTTCTAAATCTCATTTTCTCTTTTAATCAGTTATTGCCTACTGAAAATAAAGTTTACATAACATGAAATATTAAGGTCTTCTGAATTTGGTTTTACCTTCCTACAATTATTTTACTTTTTATGGTAACAGATACCTCTTTTTATCTTTGTTAAACTATTATTTACTCACTCAAATCACATTTTTCTAAAAGACTGCCTGTCACATTATAGCTATGGGGTTGGACTATAAGCCCAGATCAACCATATCATGCCTGCCTGTGGTCAGAAAAATTAATTTACAGGTAGACTCATGACTCATTCCAGGTTTGTCGAAGTCCTTTCCTGGAGTGTGGTATATTATAACTTGAAGAAAGAGATGGAGAAAGTTTTCTATTGTAGTAGGAAAGGATTTAACCAAGCAGAGAAAAGAAGAAAAAAAAATGGTAAAGGGTAGAAAATCTTGATAGTACTAGATGATTCCTGCTTATCTTTTGTTAATTTTTTGAGTCACCACAGATTAAATGCTATTTTCTGCTTCAGTTAGATAATTTGGATTTCTGTCACTTGCAATCATAATTGTGACTGGAACAGCTATTTTTCAAGGTACTTCTTTATTAACATAATATATTTTTAAATATTTGCAGATAATATTTAAAAAGACATTATTTGATTATGTCAAGAAATACAGTAGATAAATCACATGAAATTGAACATTCTAAAATATATACTAATTTTTTTTCAGGCTCTATAAAAGTATTAGATTTAGAAAGGTAATTACAAATCCAAGACAAGTATATTATAAGATAAATATGTTGAGTTATAATTTGGTACCAATCTTTATAAATGGTTGTGTTTTTCCTAATTTAATTTTTAATACTACATTTATCTCTTTGCCTACTTCATACTGCCCCCATCCTACCCCAACACAAACATTCTGAGGGAAAAATCAGTAAGAAAAGAGAAAGGGTGTGTGTGTGAGAGAGAGAGAGAGAGAGAGAGAGAGAAAGTGATGTTTAGTGATGAAGACTTGTAAAATAAAATCAGAAGCCTGTTGGAGATTATCATCAGAGATACATCAAGGAAATGTCAGCTTATGTTTATACAAAGAGTTGAAAATCATCAAGTCAGTGACCCTGAATCAGAACAAAATGCAGTTAGAACCCTCAGTGAAACATAAGAAATAATATAGTACAAATGTTTGAACATTAAAAACCAGGAAAGAAAAACTAATTATGGAAATATGGAAGTTTACTAAGAAAATTTGGGCATTATAACTTAATTATAGATGGTGTCTTCTTTGGCTAAGGCACATTATGGTTTATCATTCTTCATTTTGCTTTTATTTTTCTACGTTCTTTGTTTTGTTTCTTCTAACATAATTTTAAGGGTCAAAATGCATCTATTTGATTACATTTGAGAATTATCTAAAGTGTCATTAAATGAACAAATTTTTAAAAATTAGATCTTATTTATTTGTGGAAGAAAATTATGCATTGTCTCTTAGATCTAAAGTTCTGATGGTTATGTGTAAAATTAGTTTAAGGTAACATCTTTATCTTGTAATAAAGAAAGTGGCAAAAATGATTAAATGACCATTTTGAATAACAAAGAACAATGAAAGGTACTTGTATAATTTGAATTAGAAAGTTGATGCTATTGATAGGAGACAACCTAACTCAGTGATAGTGCTATGTTTATTAATTTTTCAAGATAAATTTTGGTTCAGAAAAAAAGGACAAAAACTTCATCAAAGGACAGTATTGTACTAGGGTTCAATTCTACATTTTCAGTGCTTTACTGCCAATTAAGAAAAATTAAGATAAAAATTCCATCAAACTATGAAATATTAGTTTTGCCACCTGTGTGGAAGATTGATATTTTTAGGCTGTGTTGATGGGCATTCACAATGAGAAAAAAACAATTCTTGAAAATGTGTCCCAATTTATTCTCCTTATTGTTATTAAATAAACTCAGTGAGTTGGAAACCTAATTGATTTCTGCCTGATATATGTCCTACATAATTAATTCAAATTGTAATTACTCAGAAAAACCTCAATTTAATAGTATTATTTTTTTACTTTCAATTTTGTCCATTATTATGTTTCCCATTCATCATAGTCTGTGTAGTAAATGTGAAAAATGATGGCATTTTCTAATTCAATAGCATATACTTTGCAAATAATTCAGAAAAGTTAAAAACCAAATAAATGCAAACTTTTGTGTGTTTCATTTTGTCATTGTGATAATTTGCCTAAAAGAATGTAGACTAATTTTTCTGGAGTTGTAATAATGTAGCCATCTTTTACTCTCAGAAGAACTAGATAATAGTAAAGCTATTCTAAAGAAAGAATACAGTATTATATTCAAGGCACCATGCTAAAAATAATAAATAAATAAAATAAATAGCTTTAACCAGAGTTGCTATTGCTAAATGTATGATTAAAATGGGGCTACAGTTTGTGGTAGAAAATTAAAACAGCATAGAAATATTTTTGACTAATGATAAGGTGGCAGTACAAACAATAAAAAAGGTTGGTACTCAGGCAACTATCCGCACATAATTTTTTTTTCCAGTTAACCAGAGAAAAAAAACTATAAAGTCTTTTCTCAGAAGCTTTAGAAAGCATTTTAAAAAGACATTTACTCACAGAACATCTCAGCAGATTCCACTGAAGGAAACTCTTATTTTTTTAAGCAAGTATAAATCATTACACTCAGAAATAAGTATAATTGGCTAAGAAAAACAAATTAAAGACAATTTTATTTTCAGTAATTTTTAGAGATTGAAATTCACACAGCAGCCAGGACACAAGAAAGAAACTATATATTGTTTAAATATATTTAACCAGGAAATATGAAATATTATAGGATATGTCAGGAAAAATAAACCTGAACAATTGTTTATGACTTCCAATTAAAATGTATATAATTTTCTTATTCACTATCGATACTAGTCATATAGCATACAATAGCTTTAAATATAGATTGTCTAAAATCACTTCAATAAAATAATACTGGGAGGAAAAGATGGCTGCATGAGAGGAAAACCTCGATACCTACCTCAGAAGGGACTTATGAACAAAGGGGAATCCACAGGGGAAACCCTGAGAAACACTCTCAACTGAGAGAACCACATAAAGCAGAATAACACCCCAAATTTACAGGAAACGGGGGAGAGCAGGAGAGAGGAGGGGAAGGAGCAGTTCGGGGACAGGGATGCAGAACAAGACCTGGGGCTGGCAGAAACAAAGGGGTATTCAGGACTACAGTCTAAGTGGAGCTAGATCCTGGGTGGGCTGGAAGCTGAGACCCAAGGAGAGTGGAAGCCCCGTGAGATTGTGGGCAATTTAACATCCAAACTCAAGGGGTAGCATATGGTGCCCTACTCTGATCATGGTGCCTGAGGTGGAATAGGGACCACGGAGCAGGGGTAGCTGAACTTCCCAAGGGCGCAGCGAGTGAGCAGGGCACCAGCTCGTCGCAGCTGGGCACACCTGATTTACAGAGGCAACACAGCTGAGCTACTAGAGTTGGCTATTAGGGAGCACCTTTTCAACCCAGGGCTCTTGCAGTGAAAACAGCAGCTTGAGCAGAGCAGAGGATTGAGAGTGACCCAGTCATGCCACCAGCCACAGCCTGGTGGGCCTGGTCACTGGCTCACAGAAGTAGCATGGCTCAGCTGCATAGACGGGCTTAAAGTGAAAGCAGCTGAGCAGAGGGCAGAAAGACCTAAGCTGCTGTGCCCCCCACCCACACTGAACCACCGCCACCCCCGCTGACAGAGGAATCTGCTATTATGTCTCAGACCCCCCCCCACCAGCTCCTACTCACACGCACCTACCCCTGCCCATATCTTTACTGCTCTGCCTTCTAGCAACTAAGACAGCAACCTGAAGAGCAACCCCAGGACACAGAAGCTGACTGCTTCCCTCAACCCTCTTCCAAAAACTCCTCTCTTCACAACTGAGCCCATACTGCAACCTCCAACAGAGACATACCAGGCTGCCGTCAGACCATAGCTCACCTCACTCTCCCAAAGAGGGGGAGCATTGAGACTAAGACAGTTGGAACAAAAAAGAAGGAAAAAAAAATAAAGAGAAACCTATCTTATAGGAAAACCCCAGAGGGAAAACATACTCATGCCTAAAGCCAAAGAAACAAAAAACAAAACAAAACAAAACAAAAACACATCAAATACAATGCACTCCTCAGAATCTAAAACCCTTTCAGAAGAGTGTAGACATTCTTTAGAAAATGAACTTGCACACTTGGAATAAAATCTAAGTGAAACAGAATTCAGGGATGCAATAATCAAGATACTCAGAGAGGGGAAGCCGGGATGGCTCAGTGGGTTAAGCGCTCACTTTGCAGCGCTGGGGACCGGGGATCGAATCCCGGACCCGGCCCGTGCGGAACCATATGCTGAACTGGGAGCTCCCCCAGTTCAGTTCTCTCTCTGTCTCTGTATCTCTCTCTCTCTCTCTCTCTCTCTCTCTCTCTCTCTCTCTCTCTCTCTCTCTCTCTCTGTCAAAAATAAATAAATAAATAAAATATATTAAAAAAAAAAAAAAAGATACTCAGAGAGCTCAATAAATGTTGGCAAAGTACCCAGGCACAGTTAAATAACCTCAACAAGAAATTTTCTGATCAAAATTAATACTTTACCAATAAAATTGTGAAGTTAGAGCAGAACCAAAAGGAACTCCTTGAAATGAAAGGCATAATGGGAGAACTGACAAAAAAATTTACCAGCATAGGAAACAGGGCTAACCAGCTGGTATAAAAGAATTAGTGAAATCGAATATAGAAACATGAAAATTTCACAGGGGGAAGAAGAAAGGGAAATGAGAATCAAGAGAAATGACAAGCCCTACAAGAACTCTCTGACTCCAACAGAAAGAGCAATACTAGATTAATAGGGGTACCAGAGGAAGTGAGATAAAATCTTCTCAGAGTCTACTAAAACAAATAGTGGAAGAAAATGTTCCTAATCTATGGAAAGAAATAGAACCCCAAATTCAAGAGGAAAACAGGATCCCTAGCTACCTAGACCCTAGCAGATCTTCTTGAAGGCACATTGTTCTGAGGATGACAAAAACCAAAGACAACGAAAGAATCCTCAAGGCTGCTGGGGGGGGGAAATATATAAAGGTTGTCCCAAAATTCACGCAATATTTGGATTTTGTGTCATTTGTGCAGTGAAGTGTTGCCAATGAAAAGAAAAAGACAATGTGACAGCTGATAGTTCAGGGTTATTAAAAATGGAGAACTACATGAAAGAACAATGCATTTTAATTGTTGAGCAATGAAAATTTAAATTTTTAATTATAAACCTGTGTTTTCTATCAAAATTACTTCTTGCTTGAATTTTGGGATACCCTTTATATATATATATAAACTCTTAAAGGAAAACTTATCAGGCTGTCATCAGACTTCCCAGCAGAAACTCTGTAAGACAGGAGGGAATGAGCCCAACCTTCAAAATATTAAAAGAGAGAAATTTTCAGCCAAGAATTAACTATCCAGCAAAATTAACCTGCCTGACTTTCATCTGTACTGCAAAGCCTCAGCAATCAAAACATTTTGGTACTGGCAGAAAAACAGACACACGGACCAGTGGAACAGAATTGAAAACCCAGAAATAAATCCACAAATATAAGGACAGATTATTTTTGACAAAGGAGCGAAAAATATACAGTGGGGGAAAAAAGCCTCTTCAGTACATGGTGCTGGGAAAATTGAAAAACCACATGGAAAAGGTTGAATGTGAACTGTGATCTCTCACCATACACCAAAATTAGATAAAAATGGATTAAAGACCTCCAAATAAGAAAGAAAACAATAAATTGCATAGAAGAAAACATTGGCACTAAATATATAAACCTGGGGTTCAGGGAGGACTTTATGAATCTGACTGCAATGGCAAAGGAAATAGAAGCATAAATAAATGATTGGGACTTTATTAAGCTAAAAAGCTTCTGCACTGCAAAGGAAACCATCAATAAAGCAAAGAGGCAACCAACCAACTGGAAAACAATATTTGCAAACAATGCCTCTGATAAGGGGCTAATATAAAAATATGCAAAGAACTTGTACTACTCAACAAGAAAAAAACAAGCAATCCAATTAAAAAATGGGCAGATGACCTTAACAGACACTTCTCTCATGAAGATATGCATACGGCCAATAGATATATGACAAAATGCTCAATTTCACTAGCAATTAGGGAGATACAAGTAAAAACCACAATAGATATCATCTTACACCTGTTAAAATGGCTATAATGAACATGACAAGGGATAACAAGTGCAGGAGAGGCTGTGGAGAAAAAGGAACCCTCATACACTGCTGGTGGGAATGTAAACTGGTACAACCACTATGGAAGGCTCTATGGAGATTCTTCCCAAAATTAGGAATGGAATTACCATATGACCCAGCAATCCTTCTACTGGGTATCTACCCAAAAACCTGAAAACCTTAATCTGCAAAGATGTTTGTACCCGCATGTTTATCGCAGCACTGTTCACAGTAGCTAGAACATAGAAACAACCAAAATGCCCGTCGATAGATGATTGGATAAACAAGTTGTGGTACATTTACACAATGGAATACTATTCAGTGATAAGAAAAAATGAAACAGTCATTTGTGACAACATGGATGGACTTTCAGTCTGACTTATTTCACTTAATAAGATGGTTTCAAAGAATCAGGAAACATATGACCTCACTTATAGGTGGATTATAAAGCTGAAAGTAACAAAAAAACAAAGACTTACAGGCACACTCAATAGTTTGGTGATTAACTGAGGGAAGGGGAGGAGGGGGGGAGGAAGAATGGGAAGGGGAGATGGGAATGGGCACCAGACTTATGGACACACTCAATAGTTTAGTGACTACCTGAGTGAAGGGGAGGAAGGGGGAGGGAGAGTGGGAGGGGAGAGGTGGGAGTGAGCACTAGATATATGATGATAGAAGGAGAGCTGATTCTGGGTGGTGAGCACATAGTGCAATGGGTAGATGATGTAATGTAGATTGGTATATCCGGAAACTATCTAATTGTTACCAATCAATGTCACCCCAATAAATTTTACAACAACAACAAATAATAATAAAAATAAATAAATAAATGACACACACACATATAATACTATAATATAACATTATTTAATAGAATAATTATCTGAGAAAAATTATATTAATTATTTTTTCTCTAAACTATATTTTTCTCAACAAAATTATATTATTGTAAAATTGTACCAAATTAAATCTTTAATACAGATATTTATTAAGAAATGGCACCTAAAGCCAGTAGACCCAGTTAATCATAGATCAATCTTGTCCAACCCACAGCCTCTCTGCTACATATGGCCCGGGATGGCTTTGAATGCAGCCCTACACAAATTTGTAAACTTTCTTAAAACATTGTGAGATTTTATTTGCAATTTATATTCCCAACTTATCAGCTACCTTTAGTGTTAGTGTATTTTATGTGTGGTCCAAGAGAATTTTTCTTACAATGTGGCCCAGGGAAGCAAAAGGCTGGATACCCTGGTTATAGATGACAACTTAAATATGACCTTAAATTTTACAAATTATTAAGTAATTTATATAAAGCTGATTGTAGTTTACCAATCATTAAATAAGCCTCTTTTTGGAAATTGTCAGTCTTAACTTTGGAACTGTTTTAAAACAATAGCTTATTTTAAGTGACTGACAGAATGCTTTTATCTTAGAGTCCATGTGAATCATTTTACTGAAAAAGTAGGCATAATCTATCATTAATATGTAATGTATAATTATTTAGTGAGCTTTATAAAAATTGATGATTTTAGAGAACTTAATATTAGTGTCTTTTTTTAAAGAAATGCAGTAGTTTGTCAATTTATTTTAATAGTAAAATGGCAAAAAAAAGTTTAATATAAAGAAAAGAAAAAGGCACATCAAACTAAAAGCAGAATCCATAATACATATTACTTTTTATACCTATTACTTCTTATTCTAGCAAATAAAAATTCCATTATTTTTTAAATATGGCAGACTAGTTCAGTTTCTCTTTTTTTTAACTTAAATATAACTTTAACTTTTTGTGTTATACACACTATTTGTGTATTGCTGATATAATTATTTATATTGTCTTCATTTTCAAGTACTGATTGCTCATACTTAAACTCTGTGCTTCCTACACCATGAAATATAATAATATTTGGTACTTAAATCAGAACAGAATGCTTTATTATATATATCACCTAAATTAGGTCATCTTACCTCATCAAAACACTGCATGCTAAGTTATAACTATTTAAATACATAAATCAATAAGTAATTAACTGTAAGTTGCAATATTTTGAGGGCTTAAAGCATATTAGAAAGATTGTTGGAGTTAGAGTTTCAAGTATTTTTCACTGAAGGGATTTTTAAGAGTACAAGTCTCACAAAATATTAGATCAATAAGTTATTTTATAATTCAACTGAATTATTCAGAAAGTATTTTTTTCATTCTACTTTAGTGTCAATGTAAATTAACTTCTTTCTTCCTACTTCCTTCTTTTCTCCCTTCCTTATTTTCTTGTTTCCTTCCTTCCTTTCTTCCTGCCTGCCTGCCTTCTTCCTTTATTCCTTCCTTTCTTCTTTTTCACATTTTTCTCTTTAAATATAATAATCAGAGAACTTAATTTTTTATAAAGTGGTTATAGGAATAATTGCCCTAACCAAGTACAACACAACTTCTTACATATATTTTTTGGTCAATAATCTTTTTGATGATCTAACAAAAACTCGTAGACTCGTCACAGAAAAAAAAAAGCATATGAACATAATTTTTTTTCTTGCAGTTTTACAGTTATAAGATTGCTACTTTAAGCCCAAACATGGACACCACAGTGACTGATGTTTTAACCTTATGATTAAAATAGCTCTTGAGAATGAGTACATTATTGTAAATAAAGTGAACTTAACTTCCCTAGGCATAAGGAACCTCATTATACTCTTTAGGAGATAGACAGGCTCAAACTTTTTTTAACTACAAATATGCTCTGACTTGCAACTTACTGAATTATATTCATATTATCTACATTCATAATTCAACCAAAAATGGTTACTGAACAACTTCTATGGAACACGCATTTTATATAAGGAAGATGAAGCATTTGTTTGCACAGAGTCCAGTTCCTTGCAATTATTTCATCTTTTCTATGTAATTGCAACATGTGTCTTGAGGATACTAATACCTGTCCTACAGAATATCCCACTAATGGTAATAATAATAGATATTAGTTTTTGAGCACTATATGTCAACCATCATATTAAGTTATCCACATGTATTTTATAATTTAATTATAATTTAATTATGAATATAATATGAGAATAGCAAAATAATAATATATTATAAAATAAATTTTCAATATTCTCACAGAAAACAATTATGATCTTAGGAATAGTAAATTTGATCCTTGGATGACTGGGGGATAGATAGAAAGTAAAATAGTCTATTGTGAATGGCAAATTTTAAAAACTTTCATGTTTTATCATTTAAATAAATTATAAGAACACTTTATTAAATTTAACAACATATTTTTTGTATTGTTTTTGACAGAGAGAGAGAGAGAGAGATACAGAGACAGAGAGAGAACTGAACTGGGAGAACTCCCCAGTTGAGCACATGGGTCCGCACGGGCCAGGGCCGGGATTCGATCCTCGGTCCCCGGCGCTGCAAAGTAAGCGCTTAACCCACTGAGCCATCCCGGCTTCCCCAACAACATATTTTTATGAAAATATAAATATGTATATTTCCAGGTAAATTAATGATTTTATATCAAATATTTAAATACAAATGACTCCCATGAGAAATATGCTGTTATCATTTTAACCTTTTACAAAATTCTGGCATATCAGTGATATCCCTGTAAGGGATAAATGTATTCTGAAGTGTGACCTATTTGGAATCCATAGAAACAGTCTTTATTCCCCTTGAAATATTTATTTCTTTAATAAATAAACTTAAAAAAGTACTCTGTATGCATTAACAATTATTATGTGTATGTGACAATAACCCAATGCTTGGGAACCATATACACATATAATTATTAAAGCACATGGATTTTTTAAGTCTGCTTTTCTCTATATATCTTATAGATGGAAAAACAAAATAATTTTCATAAAAAAACAAGAAAGAAAAAATTGACTCAAATTAAATGTTGGATTTCAGGGGGTCAGGCAAAATCATATGGATTAGACCAAGAAAAACAAAAGTAATGAAAGCATGTTGGTCTGCAGTAAAATATAACTATTACTTATAGTATAAGTTAAGTATCTTGATTGTTCATTGTACCCCCCAACCACCTGAGAAATGTTTCTTGGTTTCACCTTCAAAGGAATCCAACATACACCTTCATGCCTTATTTCTCAAGACACCTCTACTCAAAACCTATAATCAGTTTAAATTCTTATTGTAACCAAATATACAGTGGACATTCATACTCCTTTACTGGATGCTTATTCTAGGACCTTATATTACTGTCTTATTGTGGCTATAATAGGGGAGAATTTATCATATTGCCTTTCCTAGCTTCTTGAGACCGTCTGCATCTTTGGTGTGAGGTTCTTCATTCCAAGGCCAGCAATTGAATGCCACAATTATACTTTACCTAATCCTTATGATTATACTGGTCCACCTGGATAATCTAGAATAACCATATTTTAGAGTTAACTGATTAGCAGCCATAAGTCTTGTTAGGTAGTGTTAACGTACTGACAAGTTTATATTTAGGATTTGAGTATTTTTGGATGGCCATGATTCAGCTTACCACAGATCCTCATCCAAACTAGTCTTTCATACTCTTAAACTCAGTGCAATATTTTCTGTAGCCATGTGTTATCATGTAACCATAAATTATTTTATAGTATTTTTTCGTTATTATTTGTTTATTTTATCCCTCTGGGCAGCAAATATGTTGGATTTCTTCATCTTTTTTTCAGGGCTTGACAAACTGAGGGGGCAATCTAGCACCCCAAATCCAAAGATACTTTCCTTTCTCCCCATTTATTTTAGACAGCTTTAATGAATCAAGGTATCACACCACAGGAAACTCAATTGGCTATTTGATGCTTCATAACAATATGCTCATATTCTTTGATGGCTCATCAGGATTTTCATCAAACAAGAGGACTAGTGCTAATACAATGGCCATGAGCAGAGGTAATTTATTCTGAAAGTGCATTTGTCAGACTTGATTGCAAAGTAAGGCAGGTTCTTTGGGAAGTGTTCAGAAATTAGGCCGCAAGTGGAAGGGAACAGGGCTTCCTGATACACACTACTCCTGCTGGCTTTCCTATTGCCTGATTGCTTATGCAGAGATTGTCCTTAATTTCAATAGTTGCATTAAGAGGCAGACTTATGTGCACATGGAGATAGTCCATCTGGAGGAAAACCTGAATGTGAAACCAATCCTGTGCCAAAGTAAATGTTATGTCTAAATGGTCCTCCTCATGTGACTGCCACTGTGGCAACAGGGCCAGTTACACACTGAGCTAGATTGACAGAGAATGCAAATTATCCTCGGTTATTTGTTAAATTGAAAAAGAGTGTTCATATGTAGCTTGTTTATAATGACAGTTTTTAATTCACTTTCCATGATTCTGTATATTCATGTATATTAATAATTGAAGCAATAATATTTTTCTATTTTAAAGTGTGGTATTTTTCATTTTTGAGGGATTTAAAAGCTCACAAATATTACAGAATAAATATTAGATTTAATTTAGGTAACAAATATTGACTTTTGCTTCATCGCTTTGTCCCTCACATGTTTTCTTTATACATATACTTAAGACATTTTGCAGCTATGAACGTCAGCTTCCATGGAGAAAGTGTAGGTTACTGACCATTCTGACACTACAAATTACAAGATTCTAAACTCATTCACATCATCATATCTTGGTATCCACTGAATCTATAAGTGTGATGTTGCTAAATAGATGATGAACTATATAAATCAGTTCATTCAGTTTGTCTCATTCTTCAGGAAATTACATTAATGTATTTTAGAGAAAAATAAAGGGACAGATTTGACACTGTTTATCTATATTTAAAAAAACACCTTTACCTAATTATATGCTGTAAATATTTTACTTTCATTCAATAAGGGAGGAGGCCCAAAGTAAAGATACAAATACATTGATTTTTATCTAATTTAATAGCATTCAGTTCTTTCAAAGCTTATATATGTTTTGTTTATTTGTTTATAAATATATATTTATTAGATAAATGCAACACCTTTGACCCTGGCTGAGTGAAAGCATGCTTTAACTAAGACTAGACTGATCAACATAAAGAGTTTACACAAGGTCTAGAATAATGGCACTAGTCACTGTGCACTTTTTAATGTAATCTTATATTGCTCTTTTTCTTTATATTGTCATGCATATGTTTACATAGAAACATAAAGAATGACTATATCTCTGGTTTTTGAAACACAAGTAGTTCAGGATTTTATCTCATATTTGAGTAAACATTGTATTGTGCAGATGCTTTGTTGCTTCATTGGTGGCAGAGGGTCCTGTCCTGATGGGCTAGATGTTGAGAAGAACACAGGACCCCAAATCTCCAGAATTCTGTCATGCAGACTCTGCTTTCTGATACTTAATAAGTGCTTACTATACTAAACACAGTTCTTGGGCTATATGAACATTAGTTTAATTTAAATTAGGTGGGGACTATATCAGTTTCCTGTTGCCATTTCAACAAATTGCCACAACCTTAGTTACTTAAAACAACACAACTTTATTCTCTTACAGTTAGGGAGGTCAGAAGTTCCAAATCAGTTTCACTGTGCTCAATTACCTTGTTGGCAGAGCTGTTTGCTAGTGGAGGCTGTGAAAGGTAAGTCCATTTCACTTTTTTGGCTTCTCACAGCTGCTACTATTTCTTGGCTTGTGACCCCCTCTTCCTTCTTGAAAGTACATCGCTCCAAAGTCTGCTTTTGTCAGTATGTTTCTTTCTGTCTTCTGTAGTCAAAACTACCTTCTTCTCCCTTTTATAAGAACACTTGTGATTACATTTAGGATCCACAGAGATGATACAGGATTATTCCTTTATTAAAAGACATTCATTTTATCTTACTTGCGAATGTAATCACATCTATAAAGTCCCATTTGGCATATCAGGTAATATTTATGGCTTCTTTAGATTACTACATAGATATTTTTCAGGCACATATTTGCAGTCTAACACAGGTACTAATATTTTTCCCTATCTAAAGACTTCAAAAGGAGGATGTATTTAATTAACTTGGTCAAGGTTTCATATGGTAAAAGGTAGAGAATCAGGAATTGATTCTAGTCTGATTCCAAATCTGTATTTTTAACCATAAAGTTTTTAATAGAGTAATAGGGAGAGCCATTCCATATCCCTGGAAATTACAGACAAAGGATATATGAAGAGCTGTCAAGAATAAATGTATCCCCCTTCTCTCTGTCTCTCTCTGTCAAAAACCAATAAAAATAAATCTTTAAAAAAAAAAAAGAATAGATGTAATTTCTTTACATCATAAGTCTCTCTACATATTATGGTTATAGACTTCTGGCTTTCAAGATAAATAACTGTAACTAAGAAGAGGTAAGGATTCCTAATAGAGGGAAATATGTATTTTGATACTGTTATAGTTAAGTTTATAAAGAATGTTATTTCAATACTTATTAGGAAAAAAGAATATGTGCCAGAGAGCTTTTAGATGTGTTTTACCTCTTCGATTTTGACTTCCATAATGATGTCTTTAGAAACAAACATTAAATAGACCCAAGTGCTCAATATACTTTGCTCAATGAAAGATGAAAAACAATGTCAAAACACAAAATGAGTACATCATAATGCTGGGTTAGTAACAACCAATCCAGGGAAAACAGGCAAACCAGTTTTACATGTAGACCCAAACTCACTGTTTTAAGATTCCTTATTCTGCTTAAGAAAAAAAGAAAGAAAGAAAACATGCATTCAGAACCAGACACTTTGAACAAATTCTATTTTTATTCACAGTAATAATTGATTAAACCTATTGTATCAGGTTGGTTTCTCTAGCAGCAAAACCTGAAACTAGTTTGTTATACATGGTTTATTGAGGGAATCCTCTCAAAGAAAAAGGGAACAGAACAGAGATGTGTCTCAGAGGCTATAGCTGTGGCTGATTCCACAGGGAGCTCTGGGACATGAAGTGCACCACTGAGTTGGTCCCTTGAGGCAACAGTATCTAGCTTGCTGTAACCTTTATGAATCAGTCATTGGTGGCAGGTTATGTCTGAGGCTGAGGAGAGAATTATGTAATGTATCTGACAAACTGACTCCTGTTCAATATTCAGCCAAGAACTAGTCTCCAGAAAAATAGTTGGCTAGAAGTTGTTAAGATCTGATGCTCTCAGTAACTTGTCTGGGCACCAAAAATATCCCCTATATTCCTAGTGCCACAATCCTGAAATGTTTTTAAATTAAAACATATATGTCTTTGGAAAATAATTTAATTATGGTAGGTCCTGTCCCTTTCCTCACCCCATACACTATACATATCTCTGGTCTCCATAATTATTCATGGCAATGTCCACATAATTAAATCAGACTGGCTGAAAAGGGTAAAGATAATGAATTAGTTAATTAATTAAAGCAATTTAGCCTATCAAATTGTTTGACTTCATAATATTGACAAATATGCAGTAATAAATTGTTACTGTAAAAATAGTACTATATACTAATACTATATATTTAAATATTATCATACTTTGTTTCATAAGATTAGACTATGAGATATTGGATATGGGAATTGTTAATTATTTTGTGGTTTTAAAATACTAATTACTATACATTGAATATGTAGTAGCAGGTTTTACTTCCAATATTAATCTTGTAAAATTATGACCTGTCAAATAACTGTCATCACTGACTGAACCACTTTATAAAATATGGTTTTTTATGCTTATTCCAAGAAGAAACAATATCTTAAACAAACAGCAGTTACGTCAAAATATGAAACCTGAAATAATTTTTACTAAGTAAATTCGTTTAATAAATGATAATTTTCCAACTAAGTTAATTTCTCAGTGATCTATGACCTGAAAGAAAACAGAAGTGACACATCAACTAATTGCTCTGCAATTGAAGAAAATCTACGGCAACAAGTCCACCATATTTATAATTAGCAGTTTGAAAAATATTTCAAACTATCTCTTACAAATAGAAAGCTGTGACATTGTCAAACTTCATTCCACCAAGGGTGCAGGCATTATTCAATAGGTCATTAAGAAAGAGGCCCTGCATGCACATGGGCCGTATATTTGGCTGATAAGCTATCATAAGCCCATTCAGTGTAGGAAATGAAGAAATGAAAGGAGAATGGTTCTTATTGAGATCTCAAAAATATTTTATTACCAATTTTACTAGCTTCATCAGTGAAGTAAACATGACCAATTAGAGCTCCCAGACTTTGCTTTCTAAATTTATGTATAATGTTTTGGAAATATATACCGTATTTTCCGGCATATAAGATGACTTTTGAAACAAAAAAAGGTCAACTGAAAATCGGGGGTTGTCTTATACGCCGAGTATATCCCGGAAAACGTCTCGATATGCCGCTAAACGAATTTTCCAACTCGATCCCGCACCAATCACTGC
>PVKE010028245.1:0-21062 GCA_004027555.1 Craseonycteris thonglongyai | reverse complement strand
ATTGTTACCAACCAATGTCACCCCATTAAATTTAACAATAAAATATAATAATATTAAAAAATAAAAATAAAAATAAATAAATAAATGCAATTCAAAATAAACATCAATTAATATAAGTACCAAAACATATGAGGCATTTGCTTATACAAATTTTCATTACACACAGCTTTAGCTGTATTCCACAAATTTGGATATGTTATATTTACATTTTCATTCAGTAGTAAATACTTTAAGACAAAACCCCAAATCTCAGTCCACAAGACTCTCTTGTGAGGACAGAGTGAGGAATAAAAACAAAAACAGAAAAACTTGTGGAGATGAGAGATGTTAGTGACACAATTAATTTTATCTAAAATCATAGTCAGGGAAAGCTGGGATGGCTCAGCGGGTTAAGCGCTCGCTTTGCAGCCCTGGGGACCGAGGATCGAATCCCGGCCCCAGCCCATGTGGACCCACATGCTGAACTGGGGTGTGCCCTCAGTTCAGTTCTTGCTGGGACCTATGTGGGAGGCTCCCAGCCCAGTTCCTGCCCTGCGCAGCCCTGTGCCCACCTGTGGAGTGAAACTATATGGAAAACTAATGTCAACTATGGAGACTGCTCTGGGCCCTTCCCCTTCTCTCTGTCTCTCTCTGTCTTTTGTTTCTCTCTGTCAAAAATCAATAAAAAAATAAAATAAATAAATAAATAAATCTTAAAATCATAGCCAGAAAAAATAGGCTCATCCTGACAGAAAAAATTCCAAGAAAATGTTTTGTTAGGTCTAATACTGACTATAGTGAAAGAAGTAAAAATGTATATATGGTATATACGATATTTTTTAAATTATTTTCAATTATAGCTGACATTCAATATAATTTTACTTCATTTCAGGTATACAGCACAGTGGTTATACATTTATATTATTTATAAAGTAATCCCTTGATTAGGCTACTACCCATATGTCAAGACAAATAGTTGTTAAATATTATTGATTATATTCCCTATGCTGTATTTTATATCCCCATAACCAGTCTGTAAATACCAATTTGTAGTTTTTAATCCCTTCCTCTTTTCACCCACCCACAAATCCCCTCCCATCTGGAAACCATCAGTTACTTATTTGGATTTATGAGTCTGTTTCTGTTTTGTTTGTTCACTTATTTTTTTTTTAGATTCCACATAAAAGTGAAATTATATGGTATTTGTCTTTCTGTGCCTGTCTTATTTCATTTAGCATAACACCCTGTAGGTCAATCCATCTTGTCGCAAATGTAAGGTTTCATATTTTTTATGGTTGAGTAATATTCCATTGTATACTCTTATGAACCACCTCCTCTTTATCTAATTGTCTATTAATAGACAATTAGATTGCTTCCATATTTTAGTTATTGTAAATAATGCCACAGTGAACATAGAGGTGCATATGTTTTCAAATCAATGTTTTGAATTTCTTTGGATAAACATCCAGGAGTGGATGTGCTGAGTCATGATATAGTGTCATTTTTTATTTTTTGAGGAACCCCATATTCCCATAGTGGTTGCACCACTTTGCAATCCCATGAACAGTACACAAGGATTCTCTTTTCTCCACATCCTTGCCAATACTTGTTTGTTGATTTATTAATGATAGCCATTTGGAGGGGTGTGAGGTGATATCTCATTCTGTTTTAAAATTATATTTCTCAGATTAGTGATATTGAGCATCTTCTCATATGTCTATTGGCCATGTGTATATCCTCTTTGCAGAAATGTCTATTCAGGTCCTCTGCCCATTTGTTAAACTGTTTTTTGTTTTGGGGGGTATTGAGTTGTATGAGTTCTTTATAAATTTTGGGCTTTATAGTATCGTGGTATGTTTCCTCTAATCTAATCTTGCTGTGAGTTTTTTTTGTCATGAGTGGAACACTAGATTTTGTCAAACACTTTTCCTGCATATATTGATATGATCGTGTGATTTTTGTGCTATATTTTGTTTATGTCATGTATTGCATTAATGGATTTGTGAATATTGAAACATCCTTGCACCCTATAAATAAAGTCCACTTGATCATGGTGTATGATATTTTTAATATATTGAATTTTGTTGAGGATACTTGCATCTATGAGTATGTTCTTCAGGAATATTGGCACATATATATATATGTATGTGTGTGTGTGTGTATATATATATGTATTTATATATGTGTGTGTGTGTGTATATATATATATATATATATATATATATATATTAGTAATGTCTTTGTTTGGTTTTGGAATCAGGGTAATAATGGACTCATAAAATGATCTTAGAAGCATTCCCTCCACTTGAATTTTTTAGGAACAGTTTAAGAAGGATAGAAGTTAATTCTTTTTGAATATTTGGTAAAATTCACCTATGAAGCCATGTGGTCTAGGACATTATTTGTTGAGAGATTGTTGATTGCTAATTCAACTTCATTAGTAGTATCATTAGTAGTAATTGGCCTATTCATATTTTCTGTTTCTTCTTAAATCAGTTTTAGAAAATTGCATGCTTCTAGAAATTTATCCATTTCTTCCAGATTGTCCAATTTGTTGGCATGTTAATTGTTCATATTATTTATTTTATTCCTTTGCATTTCTGCAGTGTCAGTTGTCACTTCTCTTTCATTTCAATTTTATTTGTTTGGGTTCTCTCTCTTTTTTTTCTTGATGAGTCTGGTTAAAGGTTTATCAATTTTGTTTATCTTTTGAAAGAACCAGCTCTTGGTTTCGTTCATCTTTTTGTAATTGTTTTTAACCTATTCCATTTATTTCCAGTGTGATCTTTATTATGTCCTACCTTCTACTCACTTTGGATTTTGTTTGCTGTTCTTTTTCTAGTTCCTTTCAATGTTAAGTTAGATTGTTTGAGAAAAAAAATTTGGAGTGTATTATCAGCTTTTGTAAGGTTTACCTTTTGTAAGATAAAAATGGCAAAGAAATAAGTGGAGAGGTGCCTTGTAGGAACTGAGTAGCTAAAGTCTATTTATATAAAGTATCCAGCTATTCATACATAAGTAATGAATGAAAGAATGAATCAGTGAATGGAGCACATCTTCCTAAAATGTAGAACAAATTTTTGGAATTTGCTGCAGTCACAGATCAGTTTCTTTTGAACTAAAAACACCACAACATAAATGTAAGAGAACATAATAAAGCAATATAAAATTACATTTACAATTTTATTGGGTTTTTGTTTGTTTGTTTGTTTGTTTGTTTGTTTGTTTGTTTACAGAGATAGAGAGAATGGGGAGGACCCAGAGCAGTCTTTATAATTGTACATCATCCACTTTCAACATGGTTTCATTCCACACAGGTGGGTGGAGACCATGCAGGGGAGGAACTGGCCTGAGCACCTCCTGCATGGGAGGCATGTCCCCTTGAACCAGGGGCCAAACAGAGGGCAAGAACCAAACTGGGGACCTCCTTCATTGGAAGTGCACCACAGTCCAGCATATGGGTCTACACAGGCCGGAGCCAGGATTTGATCCTTGGTCCCCAGGGCTGCAAAATGAGCACTTAACCCTCTGAGCCATCCCAGCTCCCTTGTAATTTTAAAAAGTGAGATCCAATTCAACACATTAAAATTAAGCAGAACCTTCTCTAAACAAAGCAGCTATAAAGCAAAACAAAAAACAAAACAAAAAAACTATAAGATAACATTCCCAACCAAACAAAATATACTCAATCAAGCATTTAGTATATGAAATACCTCATTGACTCTGAAATCAATACTTAACAATAGAAATGTACCAAAGGAAAAAAGAAATCTGGAAAAAATGAAAAGAGATTTGCTTCAGTGCAGTAAAAATGACAGACAAAATTATCTCAGAATTAAAGATTAAATTACATTAAAACGTAAACTGAGGCATATTAAAAACTGTTAAAGAGACGTTTATTGACTTTTTATTAATTTTTTATTTATTTAAAATACATTTTTAAGACTGACAAGTAGTGAAGATGGGTAAAAAATCAAAACACAACTAGATACTGCCTTCAGAAGACCCCTTTCAGTTATAAAGACAAATATAGATTCAAAGTGAAATGGTAGAAGATAATACTCCAAGCAAATGACATCGAGAGAAAACTGGATATAGCCATATTCACATCAGGCAAAATAAATTTCAAGATAAAAGATAAAGACAAGAGATAATGATGGGACATTTTATAATGATAAAAGAGTAAAATATCAAGAAGAAATAACACATCAATATTGACGTACGCAACCTGTGAGCACCAAATAAATAAAGCAATTACTAACAGAACTAAAGGGACAAACTAACAAAAACACAATTTTAGTAGGAGACCTAAATTCTCCATTGGCAGCAATGGATAGATCATCCAAATGGAAACTTAATAAGAAAATGTAGATTTTAAATAACACACATTAGACAAAATGACAATAATATTTATAGAATTTTTCATTCGAAAACACCAGAATGTACATTCTTCTCTAGTGCACATGGAATATTCTCTAGGATAGACCATATGTTGGAACACAAAACTAGACTCAACAAATCTAAGAAGACTGAAATCATACAAAGTATATTTTCCCACCACAACACTTTAAAACTGGAAATGAAAGACAAAAAGTAATCTGGAATAAACACTTGGAGACTAAACAACATGCCACTGTACAATGACTGGGTCAAAGAAGAAATTTTTAAAAAGAGATCAAAAGATATATAGAAACAAATGAGAATGACATAACATCTCAAAATTTTGTGATGCAGCAAAAGCAATAAGAGAGAAGTTTATAGCATTAGAGGTAGGCAAACCAAATGTACTATTTTAAATGAGACAAAAAGCAATGGCACTGTCCCAGTTCAAATGATACATATGGTCAGCCTAGTCTTACTGAGCTAAATTCAAGATGTCAGTAGGCTCATTATACATACTGTTTGAAATGAGACTGAACCGCCATTTTCTATCCCATTAAAATGGTATGTTTGGTCAGCCTAATTGCAGGATTACCTCAAGCAGTAAGAAAAATCTCAAATTAGTAACCTAGCATTTCAAATTACAAAACTAGAAAATAATAAAATAAATGAAGCCCAAAGTCAGTAGAAGGAAGGAAATAAGTGGCCAAGTCATGGAAACAACCAAAGTGCCCCTTGATAGATGACTGTATAAAAACACTGTGGTACATATGTACAATAAACTATTACTTAGCTATAAGAAAAGATGAAATTCTGCCATTTGTAACAACATGGATGGAATTTGAAATTATCATGCTAAGCAAAATAAGCCAGACAGAAAAAGCTAAGAACCACATGATTTCACTCATATGTGGAATAAAAAACTGAAAGCAACAAAGAAAGTCTCGTGGACATAGTCCATCATTTAATGGTTCCTAAGGTTAAGGTGGGAGAGAGTGAGGGAGGAGGGAGGGAGAGCTCAATATATGGTGATGGAAAGAAAACTGATTCTGGGGGGTGCACACATATTGTAACATATAGACAAAGTACTATAGAGTTGTACACGTGGAACCTATGTAATTTTTACTAACAAATGTAACGCTAACAAGTTTAATAATAATAAAAAAATTAGAGCAGAATTACATGAAATAGAAAATAAAAAGACAATAGAAAATATCAATGCAACAAAGACCTTACCTTTTAAAATATAAATAAAATTAACAAACCTCCTACTAGACTCACTATTAAAAAAAGATTGTAATAAACAAAAACAAAAACAAAAAGAGACACTTTACAACAGACTACAGAAATATAAAGAACTATACAGGCACTCCTCAGTGACTGAGTTCTGTTACTGTGACTAGGATGTTAAGCAAATTGGTTGATAAGTGAGGAGCTTAAAATCTTATGGTGTGTCATGGTACAAAATGTATATTTTTTCCTATAGATACCATGTGACAGAGACCACACTTACAAATAAATTGTGTGTTCTTGTGTGATTGCAAATGTTTTATGTAGTGAATACTGAGCAATTTCATTAATGAGACAAAGACCAAGAAAGGGGGTTCCTGACACTAGAGAACTGGTTGTAAGTCCAAGTGGTAATTAAACAGGTACGTAGTTAAGTGAGGAATGGCTGTACAAGAAAATTATGGAAGGCTATATACCACCAACCTTGATTACCTAGAAGAAATGGACAACTTCCTAGAAACATATGGTCTTTCCAGAAATATACAACCTTTCTAGAACTAATCATGAAGGATTCGAAAATTTAAATAGACCAATGAAGAGTAAGGAAATTGGATGCCATAAAAAAGTAAGTCTCAGACCAAATGGCCCCATAAATAAATTCAATCAAACATTCAAAGAAGATTTAATACCTATCCTTCTCAAAATCTTCTAAAAAAATGAAGGCAAGGGAATACTTCCTAATTCATTTTATGAGGCCAACACTACATTGATACGAAAATGCCAAGGACAGCACACAAAAAGAAAACTATAGACAGGTATCTATGATGAGTATATGAGAACTATTGGGGAAAAAAATGAGCCATTGTCAGTATAATGAGAACGGTTACATGGCTGGATACATTCCAGACAGTGCTTGTAAATGCAAAAATCCTAAACAAAATACTAACAAACTGAATAGAACAATACATTAAAATTATAATACATCATGACCGAGTGGGGTTTATTCCAGGGATGCAAGGTTTGTTCAATATATATACACTAATGTCATACACCATATTAACAAAATAAAAGGTAAAAATTATATGGTTATATCAATTGATGCAGGGAAAGCATGTAACAAGATACAATGGCAATTTATGCTTGAAACACTCAATAAAATGTATATATAAGGAACATACATCAACATAATAAAGACCGTATATGATAAACTCTCAGCCATTATCATACTGAGTGGTAAATAACTAAAAGCTTTTCATCTAAGATTAGGAACAAGACAAGGATGCCTACTCTCACCACTGCTACTCAACAGAGTACTGGAAATCTTAGCCAGAGCAATCAGGTAACAGAAAGAAATAAAAGGCTTCCAAACTAGGACTGAAGAAGTCAAATTGTCACTTTTTGCATACAACATGATTCTTTATCTAAAGAGTCCACCAAAAGACTATTAGGAACAATAAACAAATACAGTAGAGTTGCAGGATAAAAAAAATATCAATGACAAAAGTTAATTGCATTTATATATATTATCAATAAAATATGAAAAAGAAATGAAGATGGAAGCCGGCATGGCTTAGGGGGTTAAGCACTCGCTTTGCAGCCCCAGGGTCCAAGGATCAAGTTCCAGTACTGGCCCCGGTCCTGGCCCCAGCCCTGGCCCCAGCCCATGTGGATCCATATGCTGATCTGGGGTGTGCTTCCCATGCAAAAGGCCCCCAGTTTGGTTATCACCCCCCGGGTTCAGCCACTGGCTCGAGGTGACGTGCCTCCCATGCCGGAGGCCCTGGGCCAGTTCTCACCCTGTTTGGCCCCACCCACCTGTGTGGAATGAAACCATGTTGAAAACTGATGAGGTACAGCTGTGGAGACTGCTTTGGGCCCTCCCCCTTCTCTCTGTCTCTCTCTGTCAAAAAAATAAAAATAAATAAATCTTTAAGAAAAGAGAAGAAGACCCTTACTTATGCTGCCTACAAGAGACTTATTTTAGATCAAACAATACACATAGACAGAAAGCAAAGTAATGGAAAAGATAGCTCATGAAAATGGAAACAAACAAGCAAAAAAGCTTGGGTAGCAATACTTAAACCTGACAAAATATACTTTAAACCAAATGCCATAGCTTCCTGTTTGTGGATATTTCTGAGTAAACATTGTTAAAATATCCCCTCCCATGATTGTCAAGTCTAAGTCTGAATCTCCCAGAGGCCAAAGAGCTGTGGAAGCTCTTCATTGGAGGTTTAGTCTTTGAAACTACTGATGAGAGTCTGAGGAGCTATTTTGAACAAGGGCAAATGCTCGCAGACTGTGTGGTGATGAAAGATCCAGACACTAAGCACTCCAGACGCTTTTGAGTTTGTCACCTGTGCCACTGTGGAGGTGTAGATGCAGCCATGAAGGCAAGACTGCACAAGGTAGATGGAGGAGTTGTGGAACCAAAGAGTGCTCTTATAAGAATAGTTTCTCAAAGACCTGGCTCCCACTTAATTGTGAATAAGAGTTTTGTTGATGGTATTAAAGAAGAAACTAAAGAACATCACCAAAGAGATTATTTTGAACAACATGATAACATTAAAGTGACTGAAGTCATAACTGGCCAAGGAAGTGGCAAGAAAAGAGGCATTGATTTTATGACCCTTGAAGATCATGACTCTGTAGACGTGACTGTCAATTAGAAATACAATACTGTGAATTGCCACAACTGTAAAGTATGGAAAGCCTAATCTAAGCAAAAGAATGTGAGTACTTCATACAGCCAAATTGGGCAAAGTGGTTCTGGAAACTTTGGTGGTGGTCGAGGCAGTGGTTTTGGTGGGAATGATAATTTAGTCATGAAGGAAACTTTAGTGGTTGAAGTAGCTTTGGTGGCAATCCTGATAGTGGAGTATATGGTGGCAGTGTGGATAGCTCTAACAGATTTGGTAATGATGGTTGTTATGGAGGAGGTGGCCTGGTTAGTCAGGAGAAAGAAAACGCTATGGAAATGGTGGACCGGGTTATGGTAATCAGGATGGTGGCTATGGTGGGAGTGGCAGCTATTACAGCTATAACAATGGAGGAGGCAAAGGGGGCTTTGGTGGTGGTAATGGAAGCAATTTTAGAAGTGATAGAAACTGCAATGATTTTGGCAATTAGAAAAATCAATCTTCAAATTTGGGGCCCATGAAAAGCCAAAAACTTAAAGCCAAAAGCTCTGTCCCCTGTGTTGGTGGAGGCCTATACTTCAACAAACCATGAAACCAAAGTGGCTATAGTGGTTCCAGCAGCAGTAGCTATGAGAGTGGCAGAAGGTTTTAATTATTCTCAGTAAACAAAGCTTAGCAAGAGAAGAGAGCCAGAGAAGTGACAGGGAAGCTACAGGTTATAACAGATGTATGAACTGAGTCAAGCACAGTGGTGCCAGAGCCTAGCTGCAACAAAGACATGTTTTAGATAATCCTCACATGCATGGGCAAAAATCATGAGTAATGTATTTGTGACTAACTGTATAACAGGTTATTTTAGTTTATATTCTGTGTAAAGTGTTAAGCATTTCAACAAACTGTTTTAATGTAGTGGTGTTTTGTTTTTGTTTTTTGGGTTGTTTTTTTTTTGGCATCCATGCTGTTGATTGCTAAATATAATTACCTGACCATGGTGCTGAATAAATGTTTTGTTTTGTTTTGTTTTTTAATAGGCCATAACAAGAGACAAAGAAGAACCTCATAATGCCCTTTCTGGATATTTATCCAAAGAAACCCAAAACACTACGTACTTCAAAGTGACATGTACATCCATATAATCACTGCAACATTATTTGTAATAGCCAAGATATGGAAGTAAACTGGATGCCCATCAATGGATGAAGGGATAAAAAAAGAGGTGGTACATATACACAATAACATATTATTCAGCAGTACAGAAAAATGAAATCTTTCCATCTGCAGCACTATGAATCGACCTAAGGGCATTGTGCTGAATAGAGTAAGTCAAACAGAAAAATTCAGATGCCAAGTGACTTCACTTTTATGTGAAATCTAAAAAAAAAACCAAAATAAACAAACAAAACAGAAATAAATTCAGAGATAAAGAGAACATTTTGTTGATTGCCAGATGGGAGGGGTGTTGGAGGGGTCAGTAAAAAAGGGAAAGGAATTAAGGAGTACACATTGGTAGTTGCAAAATAATCATGGGGATGTAAAGTGTAGCTTAGGAAATGTGAGGGCTGTCCAGAAAAAAATCAAGCCATTGTCAATATAACAAAAATGGCTAATTGCTCGATACATTCTGGACAGCCATTGTAGAGTCAATAATTTTGAAATAATTATGTATGGTATCATGAGTGTACTAGATTTATTGGGGTGATCACTTTCTAAATTATATAAACATCTAATTGCTATGATGTACACCTGAAACTAATATAATATTGAATGTCAACTATAATTGAAAAATAAAAATTTAAAAAACAAAAAATAAAAAGCTAAGCTTGACAAAGATTCATAATTTCAACATGAGTTTTATTTAAACATTTTTTCAAATTATAAGAATACCTAAGTTTTAGGGGAAGCCGGGATGGCTCAGTGGGTTAAGTGCTCACTTTGCATCGCCGGGGACCGAGGATCGAATCCTGGCCCCGGTCCATGCGGAACCATATGCTGAACTGGGAGCTCCCCCAGTTCAGTTCTCTCCCTGTCTCTGTCTCTGTATCTCTCTCTCTCTCTCTCTCTCTCTCTCTCTCTCTGTCAAAAATAAATAAATAAATAAATAAATAAAAAGAATACCTAAGTTTTAAAGAGGACACATATTTAATATTATCCATTGAAATGCAGATATCACCCATTGAATTTGTATAACCTATTCAAATATCTCATGCCCTATATAAAATCAAACATATGCAGAGGACTTGACTAGGTATTAAGGACATATTCTGAAAGGACTCAGTTATAGTTTCAAAATTAGTACTGACATACTTTGGTGTTATTAAAATGAATAAATGTTAATTTTCTTCTAATGAGTCATCTGTCCAGTTTTTTGTTTGCATTTATTTATTTATTTATTTGTTTATTTAAATTGTTAAATTTGTTGGGGTAATATTGGTTGATAGCAATTACATTGTTTCCAGGTATACAATTGTACATTATATTGTCTATACATTGCATTACGTGCTCACCACCCAGAATCAGCTCTCTTTCCATCATCATATATTTGATGTCCCCTCTCTACTCCCCCACCCTACCTCTCCCACCCCAATGTACATCACGGTGACCAAGTCATGGAAACAACCATAGATGACTGGATAAAGAAGTTGTGGTACATTTATACAATACTACTCAGCAATAAGAAAAGATGAAGTACAGCAATTTGTAAAAACATGGATGGACCTTGAAAATATCTGTCAAGTTTAGCAAATATGTTGGATGATTATCTACTAGCCTTTAGTAAGTAAACACCAAGTACTTGAGGCAAGGCAAGATCTTATGTATATTTGATAGATAGAAGTATAATAGGAAACATGTAAACCCAGGAAACTAGTTTCTAAATTTGAATCTTTCCCAAATAATATATATTCCTATGGAAGTGATAATATGCAAGAACCTGTGGTTTTGAAAATAGTTATGGGTACGTGTAGTGCAGCATGGACAACATAGACAATAATATATATTTTTTAAGATTTATTTTATTGCTTTTATTTATTTATTTATTTTATTTTATTTTATTTTATTTTTGACAGAAAGAGAGAGAGATACAGAGACATAGAGAGAACTGAACTGTGGGAACTCTCCAGTTCAGCATGTGGTTCTACCTGGGCCGGAGCCAGGATTCGATCCTCGGTCCTCGGGGCTTCAAAGCGAGCGCTTAACCCGCTGAGCCATCCCGGCTTTCCCGGCAATAATATTTTAATAGCTATGTACAGTGTCAGATGGGTAGCAGACTTGTTGGGGTTATTACTTTGTAAGTTATGTAAATGTCTTATCACTATGCTATAATATATGCCTGAAACTAATAAAAATATTTTTAAAAAAGAGAACCTGTGACTTTGGGATTTCTAATTTATTGATAATGAGGAGTTTTAGTCTTGAAGATTATTGTTTGTGTCTTTATAATCAAATTGAAATGTCTTTGCAATATGTAAATCCTTCTATTATAATACAAATTACAATTAATTTAATGGAAAGATTAATTATACAGTACTCAATTTTGAACACAATGTTAGATTTTAAGAATGACTTCCTTTCTGGAGTTTCACTTGAACACCATCATTTTTCAGTTGTTTGGTGGCTTCTGACCTATAAATTGGTTCTCTGAGGTTCTAGTTGTGATGAGTCACTTGAAATTGTATTTTATTGGAGAACATAACTTGGCCCCTAGGACCTCTGTTCTACAGGACGACCTCTTGTAAAGATATTATCTTAAGGATTAAATCACAATATTTTAATAACATAAGTTATTAAATACTAAGCATGTGCTAAGGAATGTTTCGCATGCATTATGTAATTTATCCTTTATAATTAACCTATAAGCTTGGTAGTATAATATATTTTAAAGATCATCATGAGGATATGGAATCACAGAAGTAAATTGACCAAATTCACAAGGTTAATAAGTGACAGACAGGTCTTAAAATCAGGTCTGTTTGATTTCAAAAGCTATTCCCATAACACTATGTTGCTTTGTTTGTTTTTTAACAACTAAATATGCTTTTTAAAGTTTTATTTATTTATTTATTTATTTATTTTTTGACAGAGAGAGAGAGAGATACAGAGACAGAGACAGAGAGAGAACTGAACTGGGGGAACTCCCCAGTTCAGCATATGGTTCCGCACGGGCTGGGGCCGGGATTCGATCCTCGGTCCCCGGCACTGCAAAGTGAGTGCTTAACCCACTGAGCCATCCTGGCTTCCCCTAAATATACTTTTTAAAAAGTAGACTATTTCTTAGAACAGTTTTAAGTTCACTGCAATATTTAGAGAAAAGTACAGGGATTCCCCAGTAACTCCCCTCCCTCACACAGGCATAGCCTTCACCATTATCAACATTTTTTACCAGAATGGTACATTCATTACAAATGATGAACTTACACGAACACATCATAGTCACCAAAAGTCCATAATTTACATTAAGATTCACTCTTTTTTTTAAAGATTTTTTTTTTTTTTTTGACAGAGAGAGATAGAGAGATACAGAGACAGAGACAGAGAAGGGGGAGGGCCAAGAACAGTCTCCATAGTTGCACATCATTAGTTTTTCCACATAGTTTCATTCCACAGGTGGGCGCAGGGCTGCACCAGGCAGGAACTGGGCTGGGGTCTCACCCCAGTGAGAACTGAACTGGGGGCACTCTCCAGTTCAGCATATGGGTCCACAGGGGCCAGGGCCGAGATTTGATCCTCGGTCCCCGGGGCTGCAAAGTGAGTG
Source organism: Craseonycteris thonglongyai (assembly GCA_004027555.1). NCBI lineage: Eukaryota > Metazoa > Chordata > Mammalia > Chiroptera > Craseonycteridae > Craseonycteris > Craseonycteris thonglongyai. Next base: position 8,084 of record PVKE010028245.1, on the reverse strand, counting down.
CTTAATCCACTGAGCCACCCCAGCTTCCCCAAGATTCACTCTTAATGTTGTACATTCTATGGTTTTGGACAAATATATAATGGGATTTATCCATCATTATGTCATCATACAGAATAATTTCAATGCCTCTCAAATCCTCTCTGTATTACCTAATCAACCTGTACCCTCTTGCAACATTTGAAAATTTCTTGTAGTATCTGTGGTTTTGCTTTTAGGGTAATAATACCTTCATAAATTGAGTGGAGAAAGTGATCATTTTTTCTTAGATTTTTTGAAAAAAAATGCAAAAGATTGATTCTGTTTCTTTCTTAAGTGTTGGATACAACTCAACAGTGAAGTAATTTCATTGTGTAGCTGTTCCAACATTCTATTTCTTGTGTCAGTTTTGATCATTTGCATTTTTAATAATTTTTCCATTTAAATTGTCATGAAGTCTATACTTTATCTAAAAATTTTTTAACTTATTCTGTTTTCTTCCTATACCAGTCAGTGACATTATTCTACTCCTCTTTTCATTGCTACACCAACTATAAAAGCATTTATAGGTGTTTTCACTCCTCAGATAGTAACATAATTTTCTGGATTTTAGATTAATAGATGTCTTTATAAATTCAGCTCCCTGATAGATTAAAAAAAACACACAAAACTTTATTTTGTAGTTCACCCTGCCTGCTGTCATTATTATAATGCTAGTGTTATTTTCTTGCCACTCTATATTCTCCAGAAAGTAATATCCTAAATTCTATCTGGTTCCATTCTTGCTGGCTTTCTCATATCCAATTTGCACATCTGATCTTCTTTATGCTATTGTTTATCAACTCCTACACTTTCTAGGAAGCCTCATTCATTGTGTAGATCTATTTGCTCCTAGGAGCAGAGCCACTCATATTTCTCTTTAAAAGTACAGTATATTTTAAAACAAGTAATACATATTTTAAAAGAGTAGGGTGGTGGGGGAATAGGGAAAGGACATCAAACGTACAGTGATAGAAAGAGAGCTGACTCTGGGTGGTGAGCCCATGATGCAATGTATGGATGATGTAATAAAGAATTGTAAACCTGGAATCTATGTAATTTTTACCAACCAATGTCAGCCCAATAAATTTAAAAATTAAAAAAAAAGTATCTTGAATAAAGCAATAATATTTCAACAGAACAGATCTTCATTAATTGAATATCACCTGTAACTTATATATTCACAGAACATTTCTGTGTGTGAGAACATGATGATTCTATTAATATGATTTACCAAAATTTCCTTTTTAATTCTTTCTTAGGGCATAATAAATTGAAATGTTCAAATGCAGGTATAATTTGAGTAGTTCCAGAGACTTGTGTGAATTAAAATCCAGCAAAATAAAAGTTCCTGATTTGATTAATATGGTCAAAATCAGTCAGTAAGTCAAATAGTGAAAAATTAATTCAGCTACCTGAGTTCCTGCATACATATACTAGCATTATTCAGGAAAGAAGAGTCAGAGTCAGAGTAAAACTGTGCTCTATGGCCATCTTTGTCTAGGTAATATTTAAAACAAATAGATCAATAAACTAGATATTTTTAAAATTATCTAGAAACAAAATATTTTACATAAACAAAAAAAAAGAGTGGTGGTAAAAGAAATTAACACACTGACTCTTCTTAGAATTACTATTTTTTTTCTCTTTTCTTTCCTTTCCTTTTTTATTTTATTTTTTTCTCTTTATTTGGATATTCAAAGTTTGGAGATATGAGCAAGCTACTAGCAACAGAATATGAGGAAAATATTCACAAAACTTAGAATGTAACAGAGTCCTCTATCAATTCTACTACTTTCAACAATTAAGCACGATTAAAATTAAATCAATACAAATACATTGATTGAAAATTTGAGGAATTTTCATGGTGGTGTGTGATTTATATTCAGGACTGCACCCAATATAACTTTTTATATTAAATACAAGATGATTTCTCACACATTTACACCTTATAGATAGCACTTTATATGGGAAAATTTTCAGCAGATTTTACTTGAAATGAAGGCAGCCAAATATGCACAAAAAAAAGGAAAGAAAAACTTTATCAGCATTTACTTCTGCTTCTTTTAATTCTTAGTAACAGTAGTATGAAGCAAATTTAGAATGTCAATGAGGCATTTTTGATAGTCTATTTTGGGTTAGAGAGTTTCAGTGCAAGTAAAATCAATGTTTCTAACAAATATTACTTTGAATCAAATTCATACATTTAGAACTTGCATGTATTTTGATGCTCCAGTATTTTAGAGGAAATCAAATTTTCATATCTTTAATAAATCCTGAAATATTTTTATGCAGCTGTAGAAGTCCAGGAGGATACTGAATGAAACAAGTTTGAAAAATATCTTTATACACTGGTCAATAGCATTGATTTTTCTGAATGAATATGTATTTAACACTTCTGTCACAAAAGTAGAAGGAAATCTGTTTTAGGGAATACATTTTAATGCAAAACATGGAAACTGTTTTCTAATATATTTTGTCTCAAACACTCAGGATAATTGACAAAATATGGTCAGTACTTTACCTCTAAAATTATATATATACACACATATACACATATAATATATACACATACATACATACACATGTATACATACTTATACATACACACACAGGGTCTGTCAGAAGTATTGTCCTTTTTTAAGCTTACCATCACATTAAAAAGGGGCATTATTTCTGCCCTCAAAACAGCCAAGCACTTGAGGCTCATATACCATCCTGAGCTAAGGAGAAGTGGTTAGGGGCCTGGGACAATACACAGGGAGATATGAAGAGCAAATGTTTGGTAAACAAATGCTTACCTGTCTATGCACATAAGTCTTTCTGATATAAAAAGTTGTTTTTGGTATTAAGGAAGACGCAAAACAAACAACAAAAAGTTTTTTTTGTCTTAATTGCCTTCAAGTCAAAACAATCCACAGGCCAAAGTGGCACATTTTGGGATCAACTATGCTGTTCTCAATCAACATCAACAGATTTTTTTATGAGTTGCACCAAAAGTCAGCTTCATATGAATACGTTGACTTGCAGAGAACAAAGACTCATATTCATTCTGTTCAAACAATTCACTGTGAATTATTTTCATTCAATCTAAAAGAAGGATTATCATAAATGAGAAAACTTTGAAGAAAGACTCAGTGGAAATCTAAGAAGACATTCTTTATCTCCAAAACATTCCAACATGCCACAAGTTATAATAAACACAATTTTAGTATAAATTCAGGACATTAAAATAAAAATGAAGTGTTTGAATATGATAAAAGGACTCTGGTAACTGAGAAGAGCAGCACTATCAACTTAAATTTTGCAAAATTGGCTAAATATCAGAAACCAAGAAATCTCTTAGGCATCTCGTAAAAGATAAAAATCAGAAAATAATGAATCACTTGAGATAAAATATCCAATATTAAATAGAAGCAATGAAACAGCACACTGCATAGTATACATTAAGTATACACAGATCTGGAAAAATTATCTAATTTGTTAATATTATTTCTTTATTATTTACTTCATACAAGAAAAGAGAAGAAACTATTATCCTCAGAAGGTTCTATGTGTCAAACTGTCTGCTAATTTAAATACATTGTTTTATTTATCTTGTAAACTTATTACTTTCAAATAAACTTGCTGATAGCACTGAAATTCACTATCTTATCCCTACTATGATTAGGAAAACCAGACATAAAAAATAATCAGTGCAGGGAAGCCAGGATGGCTCAGTGGGTTAAGCGCTCACTTTGCAGCGCCGGGGACCGAGGATCAAATCCCGGCCCTGGCCAGTGTGTAACCATATGCTGAATTGGGAGCTCCCCCAATTCAGTTCTCTCTCTGTATCTCTCTCCATCTCTCTCTCTCTCTCTCTCTCTCTCTCCCTCTCTCTCTCTCTCTCTCTCTCTCTCTCTGTCAAAAATAAAAAATAAAAATAAATAAAAATATATTGAAAGAGCCTCTTCTCAAAGAGGCAATCTACTTGGCTTTGTTTAAAAATAATAATAATAATCAGTGCATATTTTCATAAATATTTATTAATGGAGTGCATGTTCAACCTTGCATTTCTATCTATTTTTCTAAGATACTTTCCAAAACTTTACCAATCAGTTTGCTATTAAAACCTTCACAGGGGTTGCCAGGGTGGCTCAGTGTGTAAGCACTCACTTTGCAGCCCTGGGGTCCGAGGACCAAATCTTGGCCCTGGCCCATGTGGACCCATATGCTGAACTGGGGTGTGGTCCCCAGTTCCGTTCACACTGGGGTGAGCTTCCCATGTGGGAGGCCCCTGATTTGGCCCCCAGCTCATGAGAGCATGCATCCCATGCTGGAGGACCCTGTCCAATTCCTGCCCTCCACGCCCCCCTTCCCCGCCCACCTGTGTGGAACGAAACTATGTCAAAAACTGATGACATACAACTATAGGTAGTGCTCCGGATCCTCCCACTTCTCTGTGTCTCTCTCTGTCACTTTCTCTGTCTCTCTCTGTCAAAAACAAAAAAAAATAAATGTTTTTAAAAAGGAAATAAAACCTTCACAAACCACGTATATCACTTATTTTGCCTGGGCATAAAAAGCAAGTGTGATTGAGGTAGTGCTTCTTGAAATTTTACTACTATTTAGTGCCATGCTAGTGCTCAAGCAGATATAAAATTATCTATTAGGTGAATTGATATACTGAGTGTAATAAGACTAGCATGGGTGAAATGTAAAGTGATTGATACCAGATAATATTTAAATAAGTACTAAGTCAAATATAGTGAAATATAAAAAATGTTTTAGAAAAAGTTTATGGGTTGATCAGAAAGGGAAATGTATGGAAACTGAGTTATAATCTTTTCAAAGTTGGAAAGCATGTTTCCAATTGAGAAAGAGTCAAGAAAAGGCAAAAAGTATGAGTAAATGTTTTAGGTATCAGGGAATTAGAAGATGGTGTTTCCAAGATTAAGGGGTACAAGTTAGTTAATAGCAGAAGCTAAGTCTGAATGGGCCAGGGAAAAGAATCTTGACAAAGTAGAATCAATCTTATATGCTAACATGAGGAAATTTAATAATTGTATTTGTAGGGGTTGTAGGTTTCTTAAAGTAGAGCTGAAAAATGAGTGTTATTCCAGAAAAATTAACCTTAAATCTCTATATTTTGGGTGATGCAGAGAGATATATAAATAATTGTTGGGAAGGTAATCATTTAAGGAACTGCTGAATTTCTTCAGGTATAAGGAAATGAGGAACCTAGGTTAGGGTGATGGTAGCACTGATTGAGAAAAAATGATGATTCAAAGTGTAATCTAGTATTAAAATTTTATAATAGTTTATATCCATGGGGATTCATGGAAGATTGATGTCAGATGAATATAAAGATGTCTTAGACATAATAATGGTATAGTGAAGAAAAAATAAAGGCTTTTTATCTGGATATTTCACTAACTGGATATGTAAAAAGAAACAAGTCACATTAATTTTGAGCTTTGTTTCCCTGTAAAATGAAGGGATCATATTATTTTCCTTATATGTTCCCTAAATAGTGAAATTGGAAAGTTTAACTAATAAAGAATGATAAAGAGTTTTTCAAGTGATACACCATTTGAGGTTAGGGTGGGATATACAAGTTCAAAATATGAGAGAAAAGATTTAATACTTATGAATCAAGCCTGTAGGCTGATCAATTTTAAGAAATAGCAGATATAGGTGAAGCTCTGAAAACTAAGAAAATACCTTTGTGGTAGACACACTCACAATTATAAGGGAGATCTCCATTTGTAAGGGTGTCCCCTTTTCAGTGCCAGGAAGAGGAGGATGATCTCACCTTTATAAACTCTTATCAATGGAGAAGGCAAGGATTTAAATCTGCATAACAACCTTACCCTGTTTAATGTGCTTCTCCTGGTAACCTCACAAAATTGACACCTTCTCCAGTCCTACCATGTCCCTTTGTCTTCAGCTGAAGATGATATTTAAGTGGTATCAGCCACTTGGGAAAACTACTCAATTTTCCTGGGCTCTCCCATATATACTAGAAGTACACACGTTACTAAACACTTTTTCTCCTGTTTATCCATATTTTATTAGGATGTCTAAGCCATAACCCAGAAGGGGAGAGAAAAAATAATTTTTCCTCCCCTACAGGTCAAAAGCAATAATGTGTACTCATGAATCATAACAATAACAGTGCTCTAAATGACAGGTGACCACAGTAAACCACAAAATACAACATCAGATATACATATGGCAAAGAAGTAAACAAAATTATCATTACTTACACATATGTCAGCCAGATATATTCTCCTCTTTGGCCAAAGATTATTTTAAAGCCAATTAACGGAAAGCCGGGATGGCTCAGTGGGTTAAGCACTCACTTTGAAGCCCTGAGGACTGAGGATTGAATCCCGGCTCCAGCCTGGGCAGACCCACATGCTGAACTGGGGTGTGCTTCCCGAATGTGGTGAGGCCCCCAGTTCAGTTAAAAAAAAACAAAACAAAAAAACAATTAAATATTGTGCCTAAGGACAACTGAAGAGATATCTTATAATTGAAAAGTTAGAACATGGGACTTAATTATTATTTTTTTTTAAATAAAGTTATTGAATTATAGACTACGCTGTCACACAAAAAAGGGTATTCTATGAAAAGTAACCTCACAGGGCAATGTGATTATAAATTCCTGACTGGGTAGGTCATAGTCGATAGTAATGCCCCATGCATATACATTTTTTAGTAAAAGGGTTATCTTTGCTTTAGGCAAACCCTGTCCATTGTTTCTGTTCATCTAGGCTACTGCACCTTTGAAATGCCTCCCTTCACACACCTCCTACTAATACTTGACCATGCTTTCAGATTCCTCCTTCTAAAGTGGACCATCCTCAAGACAACACATAATCTCAGCTATCATGTGATCTGAACCTCACCTTGCTCTCTCACCTTCATGTAATCTCCCTTCAATTTCCTTCTTAACACTTTTCCTTTGGGGCATTTGCAACTGAGTCAGACACTGGGGGTGGGGAAATTTTGTGGCCTTTGGATTAGTTTCATTGGATGCAAGAAAACCTTTTATAACTTTTTAATGAACTGTTATTTTTCAAAAACAGTTTGATAAAAACAAGAGATTACTTTGCTAGTTAATAATTTATATTTTTCAATTTATCAGCGGTTCTCAACTTTGGAATGTATAAAAAATTTGACATTTTAGGGGAAGCTGGGATGGCTCCGTGGGTTGAGCTCTCACTTTGCGGCCCCGGGGGCCAAAGATCAAATCCCGGCCCCGGCCGTGTGGACCCATATGCTGAACTGGGGAGTGCCCCCAGTTCAGTTCTCACCGGGGTGAAGACCCCAGCCCAGTTCCTGCCCTGTGCAGCCTCAATCCCACCTGTGGAATGAAACTATGTGGAAAAACCAATGATGTGCAACTATGTAGACTGTTCTGGGCCCTCCTCCCCTCTGTCTCTGTCTCTGCATCTCTCTCTCTCTGTAAAAAACAATAAAAAAAAATTTTGACATTTTAGTAATGCCCGGATAGCTCAGCAGGCTAAGTGCTTGCCTTGCAACCATGAAGTTCAGAGATTGAACTCCAGCCCTGGCTCATGCAAACCCGTATGCTGAATTGCTAAGCAACAACCAGAACAGCAGTGAAGGTTCTCACCTCCCATGAGGGAGGCCCCCAGTTCAGTTTCTGCCCCGTGCGACCTTATATCCACCTGTGTGGAATGAACCCATGTCACAACTAATGATGTACAACTATGGAGACTGCTCACTATGGAGACTGCTCTGGGCCTGCCCTCTCTCTCTCTCTCTCTCTCTCTGTCCTTCTTTCAAACAATAAAATAAATCTAAACAAATGACATTTTGGTCAAAAGTATCATATTTTATCAAGCATACATATGATAAGTTATAAATTTTTCAATTTCACTAAGTGATAAAATAAAATTTACTTATAATTCCAGGTTTCTTTAATATATTTTCATAAGATTCCCAAGAATATTGTCACTTATAAATTACAGTGTTTCTCCATATTTTCACACAAAAATATTACATTTATCCACTATTATTGCAGTCACTGTATAGTCCATGATTACTAGTAAAATTTG
>PVKE010028244.1:0-21062 GCA_004027555.1 Craseonycteris thonglongyai | reverse complement strand
TATTAAACAACAACATTTATCATTCACCATTGTAAAAAAGTAATCGAGTTCCCATTCTTCATTGAAATGATAAGTTTTCGATTTTTTCGGTTTACTACTCATGTTCATGGGTATACTAGAATGCAAAGAAATATGACAATTTAAAGAATAAATATTGAATTAAATATTTTCCTAGAAAATTCAAAAACTCATGAACTGCGGCAATTATCTCCGTTACATTGAGAGAAATAATAATAATACTGCATATTACGATTGGGGACAACAATACAAGTATATTAAAATCTAATATAGATATATTCAAATTTACAAGAAGTATGTTAAAGTGACAATATATTTATTACGGTTTACAATACTGACTTCTTAATTTAAATAGAATTATTGTTATTCCTAATAAATTTGTAATACTGTCCCTTATTTTTCTCTCAGTGTAATGACTGCAGTTTAGAGATGTTGCCGAGAATGCTCACTTATCAATTAAATAGATAGGTAAGAAAAGCAATTTAATTTAAAACAAAGAAAAGGTACTTACATTTTAAACAGAAGAAAAACTGAAACTCAACGTGGTCACCGAGGATAAATAATATTGATTGATAATAATACTGTTAATACAAAAGAAAAGAAGCTACCGTATGACACTACAAAATATTCAAGCTAACTGACTGTGTTCTTCGATGAGTCGAGTCGTAACTGTTGCGTTCACGCGTTGCGTCCGGTGACAAGTGTAACACATAAGTCAAAATGTATTGTCTGGGTGGGCAGAGATCACAGTGTCAGGCTGTCAGAATTCTAGGAATTTATGACCTTGGCAAATTCCCAGAACGCATTAAACTAGTGCTAGAAAGTTTTGTCTTCTACAATTGCTTCAAAGTCCATGGTACACAGAATTCCACCCCACACATTGCGAGTGATCGACGATCGACCAAAATTGGCCTCATGATCGACCGGTCGACCGCGATCGACTTGTTGGCCACCCCTGCTCTATAGTGTTCTTTTTTTGTGATGTCCATACCAGGCTTTGGTATTTGGATAATGTTGGTCTTGTAGAATGAGTTGAGAAGTATTGCTTCTTCTTCAATTTTCTGGACGAATTTGAAGAGGATTGGTGTTAGTTCCTCTTTGAATGCCCGGTAAAACTCATTAGTGAGACTATCTGGTCTTGGACTCTTGTTTTTTGGGAAGTTTTGGATGACTGTTTCAATTTCCTTATTGTTGCTTGGTCTTTTTAGATTATCCAGTTCTTGACTCAATCTAGGTAAACTGTATGTTTCTAGAAATTTGTCTATTTCTTCTAGGTTGCAAAATTTGATGGTATATAGTCCTTCATAGTATTCTGGTATGATCCTTTGTAGATATTGTCCCCAAGGAGCTGCTGGACATCCTCAATAATGTCTTTTATTATATCATCTAATCTGATTTCTTCTGTGCTCTGCTCTCCATGGAAGGACATGATCAGGGCCTCTTTTTTTTTTTTTTTTCTTTTTTTCATCAAGATGGATATTCATCTATTCTCAAGAAAAGGAGGAAGGAGGCATATGAGCATGGCCATTGTTTCCTCCCTCCACTTCAAAAATTCTGTTATCACCAAGAAATACCAAAAGAGACCGCACTGCCACGATAGCCATAAAATGAGGAAAAATGAAAAAAATCAAACCTAAAAGAGTGTTAAAGAATGGAAAGCAAAGGATGCTGGGATAGCTCAACATGTTGAGTGCTTGCTTTGCAATCATTAGGTCCAGATATCAAGTTCCAGCCTAGCCCATGCAAATCAATAGGCTGAACTGTGGCACAATTGGTAACCAATGAGATGGCTCAGTGGTGAAAGTTCTTGCCTCTCATGTAGGAAGCCCCAATTTCAGTTCCCACCCTGTGCAGCCCCACATCCACCTGTGTACAACGAAACTATGTCACAACTAATGATATACAAATACGGAGACTGCTCTAGGCTCTCCCTCCTTTCTCTCTCTCTCTGTCTCTCTGTCTCTCTCACCTTCTCTCAAGAATAATAAAATAAATCTTTTTTTTAAAGAATGGAAAGCAAAATATGAGGAAATGGGAGACATGAGAGAGGTAAAGGTCACTATTACTGAGCTCTTGCATGATTATATAGGCACTTTCATTTCCACTTGGGCAGATAAAAGGGATGTCAGAATGAAGAGGACTTGGAAAAGTAGAAGCTAAATGTGTGGACGAGAGAGAACTGATGAGGAATGGAGAGGAGACAACAAAGGTTTCAGCAAAAGCCCTCTGTCCTTTGGAAGGCAATGTCAGTGAGGTCACTGAGAGTGAAAATGAGAAGGATATCTCATTAGCAGCCACAAATAGATGCGTACAAAAAAGGTACATTAACATGGAAATATGCTGACACTATATTAAATGAAAATTGAAAGCTATTAAATTATATATACAGTATGACCACAACATGGATCAAACAAAACAAGATTTTGCTACCAACCTACACATAAAAAACATTACTATACAACAAGAAGGGATTGATTAATAAAGCATAAAATAACCACAAAGTGGAATAGTTACTTAAATATAAATTTTGAATTAATTTTTGAATGACTTTGGAGAAATGTTCACAGTGTAATGTTTTGTGAAATAAACAGGAAAAATTGCTACAAAATATAACCTCAAATCTAAAGGTATGTATGTATTATGTATTAATGTTTTGGGGAGGGGGGAAAGCTGGAAGGAAAGTCACAAAATGTTAATAGTGGTTGTCTCTGAGTGATTTTCTCTAGAAAAAAAAAAAGGATGGATGGAAAGTTATTTTTTAAGAAAAAAATGAAAAACATTTCCAAACCACGGTGTTCTCACTTTGCATCTACTGCTAATATCTATTTTCAACAGAAAATACATAGGTCCAGAACCAAAGCTCTAGTTTATTTTGTGTCTTGTGAGATCAAATGGATATAAAACAAAGATTTTTATTTTTACAATTCTCTACAGAAGTTTGTGTGGTTATCATTTATGGAGAGAAACTATAACATATCCTATGATGATGGGAATGATGGGAAAAAATATATTGATTCAGGAGGCAGAGGGGAGAAATGTAAGAACAAACTCTCGAATACATGAAAAGGACATATCATTTGGGCCAGCCTTGGATCAAAGAGGGTAAGCTTCACAAGTGCAGCAGGAAAGAAGAGACAGTACTTACCTTATATGCAGGTGGTCAGTAGAGGTGGAAGTGGAAAAGTGAAGTTATTCCCCTTCTATAAAATGTTTTGAATAAGTAACAGAGACAGCAATGGTAATTAAAAAACAAACCAAATACATGGAATATATGTTCTGCAAGTCATACCTGTAACTCTAGGGGGCGATCACCCCTAGCATGTTGGGAAATATAATTTTCACAACTTAGCTTTTGCTTTTCTACTGTAATGCAGAAAACACAACACCTCAAAACCATCAGACTAGGAATGAGGGAGAGGCCATTTCATACCTTTTAAATGAAGTTGTGTTTTTTCTACTATTTAGTCTCAAGTGAGACACTAGAAATTGTTTTGTTAAAAACAGAATAAGAAATTGGATTGAACAGAACTACCACAGAGCGTTTTATCAGTTGCACTGAAGTTACTGAAGTTATTTGAGTGCAGAGTCACTATTTTCCTTTCCTCAAACTTTATGATCTTTTACTATCTGACATTCTAAGTATCTCCTATGTGCCAAGTGCTTGGGATTTCAGAAATGTCATCCGCCCACAAGCCTCTGTGTCAGGGCTTATAACACTGACATTTATGATGAGGAGACTGAACCAGGGCATGAGGAAGGGGTGTGAGGAGGCTGCGGGTGGGGAGGCTGGAGCAGAAGCCTGAAGGAGACACTGGGTCCCAAGGACAGAGGAGAGCCTCGTGGGAAGGCCCAGAGGTGAGACATCAGCCCTTGAAAGCCCCGGGAGTGGTTGTCAGCCACAACAAGTCCACAGGAAGGCCTATTGCACAGGACAGAGGTGCTCTGTGCCCTTATTTAAAAACGACTTACTTGATATCCTGCTCGTCTTTTGCCTCAAAGTGATACATTCTATTATCCAAAATATATTAAAAAAAAAAAAATGAGACCTTAGATAGCAGAATACTTTCAGGTACAATGCAAATTTTAAAAGTTTCTTATTCGGAGGGGGGGGGGGATGGGCACAGTAAAAGTAGGATTTAAATATTGTTTTATGTTTATATCATTTTGTTTTAGCAGCTACACAATTCACTTTGACAATATTATTTTCTGAAGTGTCAGAAGAATACAATAAAATAAATGTAAATGCCATGCAAACATCAGGCACTTCTGAAAAAAAAAAGTGAGAAGGGGGGTGGGTCTGACCTGACCAAAATAAATTTCAGCGACAAATAAGAGAGTGCTAGCTGCCAATTCAGTATTTCACTTTCCACTTGCCTTTTACTACATGTTCTTTATGAGATAATTTCCTTTTTCAAAATGATCCGGAGCCCACAGAGCAGATCTGGAAGTGGGGGTTGCTCTCTGGTTGAATTTGGCTTTGGGAAGAAGGTCTCAACCTCTGCTCAATGTTCATCTTCAAGTTGCTACCCAGGTCAGAATGGAGCAGCCTAACTTGGAAAGCAGGTTCCATGAAAGAAGCTTTCTTACAATTCAGAATGCTTCAACATATTCAGGTCAAACTACTCTGTATTTCCTAGCCCTACACTCACTATATAATGTCCCTGCCAAGCACTGCCACCCTTGTCTCCCTGAGAGATGCTGTGGATGTGTTTCCAAGGACCCACCATGGGGAAGAAAGCCTGAGAGGCTCGGATGACTGCTGCTTTACTGCTGTGTGACCTTGTGTAAGTCACGAACCTCTCTGAAACTCAATTTTCTGTCAAAAAGGAAACCAATAGGGCTTTCATGAGGATGAGCACCTGGCCACATATTAGATGTTTAATAATCAATGATATTACAAATAACCTATGGCTTCTGAAATCCAAGGGTTTGTGGCTTTTTGAAATCACATTATAAATCCAACCTCTCATGATAAACCTGAGAAATCTGTTGGTCACTAAAATCAGAGGAATCTGAACTTCAACAGATTGTCTAGAGCCCAGATCAGATTTCATGCAGTCTCAGGACTGATTCGGTCTTTGAAGTGGGGACTGTGTGTGGGCCTTTGTTAACACAGCGTCAGAAGGATGTCAAGGGGCAGGAAAGCCTGCTTCTGCTCCACAAGGACACACACCCTGTCCTCGGGCTGCCGGCCTGCCCTGTGGGGATGACAGAGAAGGAAGAATAGGGGCTCCAACTGTGGTGGGATTTCAGAGTATCTGCAGTCACTGTACTGGCATGACCTTTACAAAGACATGTCCCCTCAGCTACTGTGCAACCCTGGGACCAGTGCAGACTCAGGAGCCAGCCTAGAGGAAAAGATACCCCCCAACTCTCTGGGGACAGAGAATACAGGGCATATATGAATAGGTGGGGGTCACTGTGCACCCCCTTCAGAGAAAAGCACACTCTGACCCCTGGAGCAAGAGAGTGATGGCGGGTAGTGTCATCGATTCAAGGAGTCAGAGGGGAGTTACGTTTTGAACAAGGAGAGGATTTGTCCCTTGAGAGCCTGTTGTTGTGGGGATAGAGTCTGGAAAGGTTGTCCAGGTAGAGGGGCACACCTGCACCCCCAATCTACCTCAGTGATGCATAACCACGGATACACCTGAATCACCTGGGATACCCGACAAAATGCCTGTGCTGGCCTCATTCCCAAGACTGCCGTTCAGCAGATGTAGGAGAGAAAAGGGTGAGTGTCTAGACAGACCTCTCTGAGGGGATGGAGCCAGGTGTCACCATCAAGAATAGGTCCAGTTTAACATACAAATTGGGATTCTGTCCCACCACGCATCAGAGTTGACACTGTGATGCTCTTGTTCTAAGCTGGTGACTCCGTGCAAATGGAGAGGCCTGGGCACCGTCCCCAGAGCCGCATGTGCAGGAACAGAGCAGTGCTGCTTGGAAAAGCTGCTGCTCCAGCACCCAGAGCACCATCATGTCCCGCCATCAGAACCCACAGGTGCTGACTTGCCCAGAACAAGGACTCATGTGAGATTACGTCAAAACACTGTGTGTCCTTGGTGTTCGCTCTCACGTGGCAGGTGAGCACATTCAACATAGCCGGGTGCCTTTCATACTGGGACAAAAAGAAAATGGAGACATTACATGCAGCACTTCCCTCCCCCCTGCAGGCTCAGGGCCCTGGGGGGCAGGCACCTCCTTTCAGGCAGGTGACTTGACATCATCTTATTAACCCATTAGGACTCAGGACCTCCTTAAAGAGAAACACATTTTCGGTGGTCTCCTAAATGTGTCTTAAGTGCACTAATATCTTGGTGATTCATCAGAATGTAACCCAGTTAATCCACCTGTCAATGAAGAATGGGGATGCTCCCTGAACAGGCAACTTTCTGGAATCCACGCAGAGCCACATGCAAACACTTTCAATACTGTGTCCTGCAGTGAAATGTAGTGCAGTATGTTTTTTATTCATTCATTCATTCATACATTTATTCATTCATCAGAATTGGCTTAGGGACGCTGACTAAAGACCAGGTGCAATGACACCCACACACCTGCTGCCCACATGCCTGGTCCAGCACGTGGCAGAGGGCACGCTCATTGTGACACTGCTGAGTAAGTGAATACTGGTTACACAGCCACTGTCAGTGATAATTATTAACTGGTCTAAGTCAGCTCACAGGATTTCCAGTATCAGATGGTGGCTTGTAACAATGAACATGAGGGTTAAAACAAGTCCTAGGTGGGCTGAAAGAAGCTGAAGATCTTTGAGAAATGACCCAAAGGGTTCTGCAGGGACATGGAACAGAAATGATGTCCCTCCTCAAGCTCCTTAGAGGCCAATCCTGTTCTAAGATGCACATGATCACCTAGCAGGAAGGGCTTGGCCACAGGTGTGTACTGACCACATTCTGTGTTGAAAGGTGTGTGAAGGGGCTGAAGAATGAGAGACAAGCATCCAGCAAGATGATGGGGGTTCTGCAGGGAGAGAGGCAGAACGGGAAGGGGCACGTGGACTAGTGTCAGAAAGACCCATGTTTCCATTACTGACCCTGCCAGCTACTGGCAGTGGCCTGGGCTTCTTAGTGCTTTAGATTCTTCACCTGCAATGAGCTGAGATTAGCACCTGGTTTACAGGGAGGATTAAGTAATGCACATTTCTCTAAGTGTGTGGCATGGAGAAGTGTCTAATGTGTGCCACTCTCCTCCCCAGCAGAGGGAAATCGAAGTTTGATTGTGAATAATGATAAATCGCCAATGTGATAAATGCTCACCTCTCATATCTACTCTCCTGTTAGCAATTAACTGCTCGTCGTAACTGGAGGTCATTCATCTATAAGCTGTTTTTCCCAACTAGGATTCCTGGGTTAACCTGTGTGCACCTTTGTATAGACTCTTAAGACACTTTGCCATTTATGTTTGCACTAATACATTTTTCCCATTATAAAAAATAAGTTTTTGCTAGTTTTAAAAGGGAAAAATTGGAATTGCTGCACATGTTCTTGATTACCACCAAGACTAAACCTTTTCTGACGAGTATATGGATTTTTGTCAATATAGAAGTTATAGTGGGAAATGAGTGATAGAAACCAAAAAAAGTTTAGATAGATTATAAGAATCAACTATAAGTATGTAATGTATATGTATTTATCCTGACAATAATCTGAAGAGAAATAGAACAAGTGTTAACAGCTTAGCTATCTTCTATTATATTACATTGCCTTATTACTAAAAACTGGGGAGTCATAACTGAGACAATTTTAGTATTTTACTCTTTTATTTATATACATTTCAACTTTTTAACATAATAATGGACTTCTCAGTAATTTAAATAAATAGTAACAAAAAAAAAGATTGAACCTGTATTACATGTATTGTTTTACTTTCTACATTACCTTTTCATGCAAAGAATATTCTCTATGATCTCGATAACTAAAAAACCTTTAACTTTTCAGAAAAACCAATAGTATTTCCCAAAAGATGAACAGTTCTGCTGGAGCTCCAGATGAGGCAGGGAATCACAGGACAAGAGAAGACCCATTTCTTTGGTAAAGGAATACTCGAAATTATGGACCCAACGTCACACACACACACACACACCCTTGGGGAACACATCAGTGCTGGTGACATTGCGTGATTGCCCTCTAGTGCACAAGACCGAAGGGCCCAGCGGCACAGCATGTAAATGACAGACACACTCATCGTGGCATGTGAGGTGCTCAGTATCCCATCCTTGACGGCGCACTCCCTTCTCTGTCACACTTTCCACATCCTGCAGACAGAGGGAAACACAAGCTGATGCAGTATCCTTTTCACTGCAGGACATGCAGTTCCAGCAGGTGACGTATGATCATCAGGACAAACCCAAGGCACAGCAACCCAAAACCAGAACACCACACACACCAGAAAAATGTGGTTGCCTTTTATTACCCCAGGTGGAAGGTAAATAAGACTAGGAGGCAGGTCCAAGGATGCTCATTATTGCACTATTTTGATAGTGAAAATGGAAAACAAAAGAAATAGCAGAAGTCTACAAAGAGGAGAAAGAATAAATGCATTACACTTACATTCATACAATAGAGCATTACATGAGAGGTGAAAAGAATAAAGTAACGATGTATGTGCTGACTTGCATAAATTTATAAAGCATAATGTTGATTGAGAACAGCAAGCTCTTTTAAGATAATTTGGGTGTGATCTAGTATTAATTTAAAAACTCAGAAAATTTCACATGTACAAAGTGGAGTTCTAAATTTTGAATGTGCATATAAGTCGGTGTATAACCACACAGGAAAGGATCTGGAGAGAGGCACCCCACACTGACAATGGAATCCTCTCCAGGAAGGGGGCCCAGACCTCTACGAGGGGTGTCGCTAAGGAGGCTAAAACTGTATCTGTCAATCTCCCATCATAAGGTGATATTAACCTATTGCTTCTCTGAGTAAAATTAGATTTCAGAACGTTAAGAAAGGAACTCCATGTCTGCCATGCAGTTCCCTGCATGAGTAGAGTGATGAGCAAAACTGACCGTACTGGGAGGTGAGCACATAATGCGATGCATAGGTGATATGATGTGGACTTGTACATCCGGAAACTATCTAATTGTTACCAATCAATGTCACCCCGATAAATTTAACAATAATAATAAAAAATAAAGGCCTGACAGTAATCCCAGAAATTCATAGGCAAAATCGTTGTAATTTTAACCAATTAAAACAGAACCATAAATGCATGCATCTCAAATAAAGGCAGGGAGCACGTATCCACAGGCAATCAAAAAACATGAAACTTTCTTTGAGAAAAGAGTGACCATCAGCCAAGTGGGTCATCATGACTCCACTCCTGCACTGACTGTGGGACTCAGAAAGGTGCCCAGGTTGGCAGCCCCATGGGAAGAAAGTGCAGGAGATGAGACTGGAGAGAAAGGCAGGGGCGGGAGCTACGTGCACTGGGAAGCACTGAGTGCTCAGCGGGGGAGAGGCCTGAGGCGCTTTGTGTGTTTAAGAGGCTGCTCCCTGTGCTGTGTAGAGAAGACCTGTGCTGTGTAGAGAAGACCTGGGGAAGGAGGAGAGGGGGTGACCCAGAGACCAGGCAGGAGCCACAGACACAGCCCAGGAGAGAGGATGCTGGCTCATCCCACAGCTGGGCAGCAGACACAGCCAGACACGGAGTGTTTCCTGTGAGACACAGTGCAGGTTGTTGTTAGATTGGCTGTGATGAGAGAGGAGAGAGAGGAGTCCAGGCTGGGGCCTGAGCTGCCAGGAGGGCACCCCAGGCAGAGAAAACCACCAGGAGCACAGACAGAGCAGTGGGGAGAGCATGACCTCAGAGATGGCCTGCTTTCTGTTCTAGTCAGGTCCTGCCTTTCTAAAATGGCATGTTAGAGTCATAGTTGCCATGTAGTGGCCATCACACAGTGACTGCTCCTTCTAAAGACGGTGGCTTTAATCTCAGACTTGCCTGAGGGAAAGCAAGGGGTTAAAGGTTGGAAGTTAGTGCCTCAGAAAGCCAGTGTGTTTTCCTGTCTGTGAGGCAGGAAACACTTCCCAGGTTCCTGACACCCAGGAGGTATGCTCAGTGCACACAGGGACTCTAGGGGGGTGCTTATACGTACCCTCTGGTTTTCTTCAGGACGGGTCCCTCCTTCTTGTTCCCATAATCCTTAGTGCCCTGGAGCTGATCCCCTTGCTGCTCTGGGGATCCTAGAAAAGAGAAGCCATGGGTTAAGGAGACAGTTCTCAACTCCTTGGCTGTGCTTGGCCAGGAGCCTTGGCCCATTGGTCTGGGCTGAGGGAATTGTGGGACTTGAAGGGTTATCAGGCCCTTGCCTTTATTTTAGAGGAGAAAACAGGACAGGTGAACAATCGCTAGAGACACAAGGAAGTCCAAGGCAGAGCCGGGGCCTGGGGTTCAGGTCTCCCACCCATTTCTAGTTCAGAACTAGGTGTACTGCAAACACACTGCAGTGACTCACTATTCTAAGACCAAATCAGTTTGCATGGGTGGCAAAGGCAAGCACAGGGAAGGCAGGAAGGACTGAAGTGAACACTAAAATCAGCTCATGCAACCTGAGCATGCTCCTCCCTCAGGCACACATTTTCTCCATTCCCAGACGCTCCTTAAGGGCCCAGGATCAAAAGTGCTTCCATCTGAGCGAGGTGTTAGGAATTATAATACAATTTTCTTTTTATAAGTTCTGAACTAACTAGTTAAAAAAATACATCTGTACCATATACCTATTACCTTAATTATAATTGAAAAAGATGTTTTGATGGCAGTGAAAAGTAGGTATATCATGTAATGAAAAGGGTGACAAGGGCCAACAGAAGCACAGAGATGCAAAGAAGATGGATTTGACTTCAGCACTCCATGGATACCTCCCCACTGCTTGTAAAGACTGCAGGACTAGACCCAGTCCTTCCTGTGAAAATGTAAGAGATAAACTGATCATGTTGAACTGTACATTGAGCACACGGGGCTTTAGACAGAAGCAGCACAACACATTCTCAGAAAGAGTACTGACCTACTCTCCTAGACTTTGATCAGAAAAGGCAAAAGTATCAGAGAAAAAAGGCAGAACGTTTGAAAATATAGTTAATTTCATTGATAGTCTTATTGCTCATAATTTAAGCACTATTTTTAACACAGAGAGAAAATGTCATTGCAAAGATAATACCAGAACACACACACACACACACACACACACACACACACACAAAGAGTCCTATTTTAGGACATTCCTTTTTGTTTCACTTTTCCAAGCAAAGGAAACTAAATGAAAACATCCAGTTTGTAAATAACACTAGCCATGCAAGGTGATGAGTCCATAAGCAGAATAAGCCGCTATTTCTTTGCTGATGGCTGCTGTACAGCGCTCTTAAGCTTGGGGAGCTTCTTTTAGGCCTTCAGCAGGACAATGCCCCTCTGTAAGGCTCTTCTACATGTGATGAGTTCTGTGTTCAAAAGCGTGTCCCCAACACCTAAAACGCAGGTACTGTAAGGGTAATGTGGATAGTGACTGGGACACACTCGTCTCTGTGGTGGATGTTATTCTTAGATCACATACAGTAACCAACTGTGCACTTCACATACAAATTGACTCATACTAAAGAGGTGTGGACTCTAGTTATTCTCTTAATATGAGCCATTTCTTTGTCTTTAACTGGACAGAGTCCCATCAACTAAAACAAATCAGGACCCCTAGTCTTGAACTTCACAGTCATTTGGCTCACTCTGTCTTCCCTGATAAGTGCCATCCACTCTTTATGGATGGAGATATGACAGAGGGACAGTACTGCATATAAAGAGGCCAAGAGAGCCCCCTTCATCTACCAGTCCTTCAGTGACAGTCCACAAGAACAGTAGTAGTGACATGCCAGGTTTTCTGAAGGAGGCAGCAATGTTATGTATAATCCATAACATTATATAAAAAAAAATTAGAACAGAAGATTAGGTTGGGTGGTAGAGAACTGATGCATAGGACAAAATAAGAGATGGGTAACCAGAATCCACAGAACTGTCTGCTTTAACCCATTGAAATCACACGAAAATCACTCAACTATGGATTTAGACTTGGGAATCTTTGCCATATTTCTACCTCCTCAAACATTAAAAATTAAACCTAAAATCTTCTTGGATATCAGTTCTTGTTAAGAGAATAACTCTTCTTTGGAAACCTTTTCATCAAACTAAACTTCTCTTCTGCCCACATAATTCTAAGAAAAATCTGGGATCCTATTTCAGCTCAAAGTCTTAGAGCCTCCTTTAATAGAGTCAAGTTAGAACCTGGGAGGTGGGCTGAGGCTGTTACATGATTTTTGAGTGCCCTACTTTCTCAGTCACTTGTTAGATGACCTCACACTCTTCTGGAATAGTAGCTCTTTGGGGAGAACCCTCAGGTAGTCTGCTTTCATATTTAATTGAACTCATTAGAAACCAGTACCTTCTCAACATATATTGCAATGACAAATGATAAACAGCATGAGAATATACCATGCAGGCTGTAAAAGATCAATTTTCCTGGTGGAATACTATGGATATGGTGCATTCATTTATTAATTTGTGATGAATTTTAAGGTAAAAGAAATCATGTGCATATTCTCACGTGCACATTCCTTTGGCTTCGATGCAACCTTGTGCTTTAGCTACATTGAGCAGAATGCATCAGTCTCTATGCAAAGCAAAAAGGAACTATAATAATCCTTTTTTTTTTTTCATTTTAAAGGAAGTTTCTATGTGCAGGAAGGAGGTCACCCTGTGTGGCAAAACTAAGGTAAGACATGGTTCAGTGCATACCAGCCAGTACACAAAATCTCACCAATTTCTCCCCACAGAGCTCTAACTCTGGATCTGGAGTTGCTCACACACTGAGACATCATTCAGGGGGACACATCTGGGACGTGTGCACCAGCAATCAGCACCCTCAATGAGGCCTCAGGGCTGGTGCACATGCTGGATGAGGCTCTGGACGGAGTGAGTGCACAGCACACACAGCACCTGGCCACTGAAGCCTCCGCCTACAGGTTCACAGGGGCCCTTGTGAAAGGGGTGAGGGTGTCTCACTTTACAAATGCCTGTGTGTCTATGAGCACTGGAAGCAGAAGAACAGCAGCTGTGCTCACTCAGCACAGAGACCCTCAGGGCTGCTGTGAAGGATCTGTGCTGCAGGCACAGGGCTGCCCACGCTTGAAGAGGTCTCCTTGTTTGGCTTTGACTCATGAACCCCTTCACAAATAATAGGACTTTAGATACTTCAGCAATTTATATAGATGCTATGCTAATGACATCACAGCTGTAACTGTCATTATAGTTGCCATGCCAACCCAATCATCATTGTAAAATAATATCATCAGCAACTGACAATATAAAAATACTGTCTTTTATATGATGATTATTAAATATTGCATGTAGATATTGAACTTAAAGTCAATGTATACTAATTTCATAACATAAACAGGCACTTTTTCACTTTCTCCCATGAGACAAACAGTGCTCATGATTTATCCTTTTAGCATGAAATAAGTGTGCACCCATGGTCCTCTGTAATCAGGCCTGAGTTTTCATCCAAGAAACCACATTTCACTCTGCTACCCATCTTTACCCAAACTGTAGCCTGCATAGTTTTGCATCTTTTGAGTCTTTTCAGGTTCCTTTCTTTGCAAGCACACTATTGCTTGCTCATATGGGGCTGGCTCGGCTTTCTACCTGGTCAGTGAGCTATCAGATGAAAGAGACATATAGCAGGTTTTAAATGTATGAAGAACAAATCCATACATGAGATTTACAACTAAGGATCTACACTGCATTCATCGCATATCTATCATGCATTGTACACTGCATTTTGATATCCAAGGACTATCTCCCCTTGGTTTTCCTAAGTGGGTGGTAAAGTTCTATAGGATTATGTGTCAGACTATTTCTCTATGTCCCTGGGAAAGTGCAATAGACCCCTTTGGCCGCCTGGACAGGTCATGGTAAGGAAGACAGGCTGTGCATGTGTGTCCCTGCCTGAGAGGACGCCCTCCTGAAGCTCACAGCTGTAAGCCAGGATGAAAAGTCCAGAATCATGGGATCATGGGGTGGGGCCTAAGGACATGTTTTCTGTGAGGAGGGAAGGGAACTAAAATACAGCTTCTCACCTGGGCAGTGTCGAGTGTACAACTTGGTCTATTCCTCCTCCTCCGTCCCTCAAGGCTGCCTGGTAGGCAGCCGGGGCACAAGGCTGCCATCATGGGCAGCCTCGCACATACCTGCCACCCTGATGGAAACCTTCTTCCTGAGCTATGTGGAGACATGATTTTATTACATCTCAGAGTGCAATTAGCTTCTCCTTTTCTGGATCAGTTTGATCTATGAGAGAAAAAAATTACTTCTGTCACTTATCTCTTACACATGTATGAACCGAGCTTAAGTCATCCAAATACACCACTCATTAAACAATTTAATGATATAGTTGATTTCCTTAATAAAGTCCTTCATATGGGCTCATTTTTATATGAGAGGCACATTTTCCTCATCTTGTGTAGCACCAATGAGTACCAGTGAGTAATGCAACATGCTTTCTTATTAAATAATTCACCTAAGCTAGACCATTAACTCTGAAGGAGCATGTGAAACAAAGTTAAGAAGCAAGTTAAGTGTTTTTTTTTAATTGTTAAATATATTGGGGTGACATTGGTTGGCAATATAGTTTCCAGGTGTATAACTCTACATTGCATCACTTATGTATTGCATTATGTGCTTACCACCCAGAATCAGCTCCTCCTCCATAACCACATATTTGGCTTATGTGTTTTTGAAGAGTGGTAGTGGGATACCATGCTAGGATTCGATGGGCCATAACTGAATTCTAAGGACCAGGTCCCAGTGGGTGTATATAAAGGTTTACAATGTACTCCATGAGGACCAGACACTGGTGCTGCTTTTTAAAATTACTCAGAACTTACTGCTGCCTGAACTATGTTAGCTAGTGACAGCTAATAAAATGAAACAACACAGCTATCTATTTTAAAAGTTATACAAAAATTAGGAGAGAAAAAAGGCAGCATGAGAGGAGAACCCTGATACCTACCTGGGAAGAGACTTATTAACAAAGGGGAATCCACAGGGGAAACCCTGGGAAGCACCCTCAATTGAGAGAACCACACAACACAGAACAACACCCAAAGGTTAAAGAAAAAAGGGGAGAGCAGGAGAGGGAAGGGGAAGCAGCAATTCGGCAAAAGGGATGTGGAGAACGACCCAGGGGCTGGCAGAAACAACAAGGGTTTGGGGGACTATGGTCAAAGTGGAGCTAGATTGAGGGCAGGTTGGAAGCAGAGACCTAAGGAGAGTGGAAGCCCCATAAGAATGTTGACAATTTAACATTCGAACTCAAGGAGTGGCACGCGGTGTTCTAATCAGATCATGGAGCCTGAGGTGGAATAGGGACTGTGAAGCAGGGTGGCTGCAATTCCTGGGAAGGCAGGGTGAGAGCAGGGCATCAGGCCACAGCAGCTCGGCACCCCTGATTTACAGAGGAGACACAGCTGAGCTCCTAGAGATGACTGTGAGGGAGCACCTTTTGAAGACAGAGCTCTTGGAGTGAAGACAGCGGCTTGAGTGAACATGGAGGCAGCATGCTCAGCTGCATTAGATGAACTTAAAGTGAAAATGGAGGTCTTTGGGACCCAGCAGAGATGCCAAATGACCTGCCTGTGCCGGCCAAGCTGTGGACTGAGCCACTGCCACAGCACCACTGACCGGGCTGCAGCTGCACCCCCACCCGTGTAGATGACCAAGCCCCTACCCACACCACCGCCATGCCACTGCCCAGCAGGCCGGGCTCACAAACACGATTAAAGTAAAAGCAGCTGATCAGAGGGGAGAAAGACCCGAGCTGCGGTGCCCCCACCCACACTGAACCACAAGCACCCCTGCTGAAAGAGGAATCTGCTATTATGTCTCAGGCCAGCCCTAGATCCTACTCATACATCCACACCCCCTGCCCATATGTTCATGATCCTGCCTTCTAACAGCTAAGACAGCAACCTGAAAAGAACCCCAGGACACAGAAACTGACTGCTTCCTACAACCCTCTCCCAAAATGTCCTCCTCCCACAACTGAACCCATAAAAAAATAAAGAGAAGCCCATCTGATATACAAATGCCCAGAGGGGAAAAAAACTCATGCCTAAAGCAAAAAGAACAACATCAAATATAATGCACACCTCAGAATCCAAAGCCCCTCCAGAAAATCAGGGGCATTCTTTAGAAAAGGAGCTTGCATACTTGGAATCAAATCTAAGTGAAACAGAATTCAGGGCTGCAATACTCAAGACACTCACAGAGCTCAGTAAATGCTGGCAAAGTACCCAGACACAGTTAAAAGACCTCAACAAGAAATTATCTGAGTAAAATGAATACTTTATCAATAAAATTGAGAAGTTAGAGCAGAAACAAAAGAAACTCCTCGAAATGAAAGGCATAATGGGAAAGCTAAAAAAAGAATTAACCAGCATAGGAAACAGGGCTGACCAGCTAGAAGAAAGAATTAGTGAATTCAAAGATAGAAACATGAAAATTTCACAGAGGGAAGAAGAAAGGGAAATGAGAATCAAGAGAAATAAATGAGCCCTACAAGAACTCTCTGACTCCATCAGAAAGAACAATATTAGAATAATAGGGGTACCAAGAGGAAGCGAGATGAAATCTTCTGAAAGTCTACTAAAAATTTTCCTAACCTATGGAAAGAACTAGAATCCCAATTTAAGAGGAAAACAGGAGCCCTAGCTACCTAGACCCTAGCAGATCTTCTCCAAGGCACATTGTTCTGAAGATGACAAAAACCAAAGACAAAGAAAGAATCCTCAAGCCTGCCAGGGAAAAACAAAATATAACTTTCAAAGGAAAAACTATCAGGCTTTCCCCAGACTTCTCAGCAGAAACTCTGCAAGCCGGGAGGGAATAAAGTCCAATCTTCAAAATATTAAAAGAGAGAAATTTTCAGCCAAGAATTAACTATCCAGCAAAATTAACCTTCAGATATAAAGGAAGAATTAAGGCCTTTTCAGGTATAAAGAAGCTGAGAAAACTCTCCAGCTAAAAACCAGCACTCCAAGAAATACTGAAGGAGGCTATTCGGCCTGAATCAAGAAATCAAAATAAATGGAGAAAAGTAGGGACAACAAAAAAAAAATAAAAGGAAAGAAGAGGGGAAGCCAGGATGGCTCAGTGGGTTAAGCGCTCGCTTTGCAGTGCCGGGGACCGCGGATCGAATCCCGGCCCCGGCCCATGCGGAACCATGTGCTGAACTGGGAGCTCCCCCAGTTCGGTTCTCTCTCTGTCTCTGTCTCTGTATCTCTCTCTCTCTCTCTCTCTCTCTCTCTGTCAAAAACAAAAATAAATTAAAATATATATATATATATTTTAAAAAAAAAAGGAAACAAGAAATGGATACAGGATATCCTCATATATCAATCATCACCCTGAATGTAAATGGACTGAATTCACCAATAAAGAGGCATAGGGTAGCAGACTGGATTAAAAAACAAAATCCAACCATATGCTTCCTACAAGAGACATACCTCAGCCACAGAGACAGACATAGACTCAGGGTAAAAGGATGGAAAACAATACTCCAGGCAAATGGCAGTCAGAGAAAAGCAGGAGTGGCCATACTGATTTCTGATGAAATAGACATCAGGATAAAAACAATAATAAGACATAAAGATGGACATTTCATTTTGATAAAAGGGACAATACACCAAGAAAACATGGCACTCATCAATATATATGCCCCCAATCACGAAGCACCAAAATTTATAAAGCAACTACTAACAGATCTAATAGGAGAATTTGACAAATATACAATTATAGTAGGGGGTCTAAACACCCCCCTGACAACACTGGACAGATCATCCAAGCAGAAAATAAATAAGGAAATTGCAGCTTTAAATGACACATTATAGGAAATGGACATAATTGACATTTATAGGACCTTCCATCCTGCAACACAGGACTATACATTTTACTCTAGTGCACATGAAACATTTTCAAATATAGACCATATCCTGGGACTGAAATCCAACCTCGCCAAATATAAGAATATTCAAATCCTACCAAGTGTATTCTCAGACCACAAATCATTGAAACTAGGGAACAATTTCAAAAGATCAGTTGCAGAGAGAACCACATATATGTGGAGATTGAACAACATGCTATTAAAAAACGACTGGATCAAAGAGGAAATAAAACAAGAGATTAAAAATTTGTAGAAACAAATGACAATGAAAACACAAGGTACCAAAATTTCTGGGACACAGCAAAAGCAGTAATAAGAGGAAAATTTATATCATCACAGGCCTATCTCAAGAAACAAGAAAAACTACAAGTAAACACCCTCACATCTCATCTTATAGAACTAGAAAAAGAAGAACAGAGGTCCCCCAAAGCCAGCAGAAGAAAAGAATTAGTAAAAATTAAAGCAGAACTTAATGAAATTCAGAACAGAAAAACAATAGATAAAATTAATGCCACAAAGAGCTGGTTCTTTAAATTGATCAAAACAATTGACAAGCCACTGGCTAGGCTCACCAAAGGACAAAGAGAAAAATCCTCATATTTCCAGAATATGGGACGATAGGGGAGAGATCACAGCTGATACTGCAGAAATACAAACAATCATAAGAGATTACTATGAAAGACTCTATGCCAACAAATTTGACAATCTAGAGGAAATGGACAAATTTCTAGAAACAAATTTCTAGTTTACCTAAACTGAACCAAGAAGATTTGGATAACCTAAATAGACCAATCAGCAGTACAGAACTTGAAACAACTATCCATAACCTGCCCAAAGGCAAAAAGCCTGGACCAGATGGTTTTACCAATGAGTTCTACCAGTCATTCAAAGATGAACTATTGCCCATCCTCTTCAAACTACTCCAGAAAATTCAAGAGGAGGCAGTACTACCCAACTCATTCTATGAAGCTAATATCTCCCTAATACCAAAACCTGGGAAAGACAATACCAAAAAGGACAACTATAGGCCAATCTCCCTGATGAACACTGATGCAAAATTCTTAAATAAAATTTTAGCTAACAGAATACAACAATGCATTAAAAAGATTATTCACCATGACCAAGTGGGATTCATCCCAGGGGCACAAGGGTGGTTCAACATATGCAAATCAATCAATGTAATCCAGCACATAAACCAAACAAAGGATAAAAACCACCACATGATTATCTCAATCGATGCAGAAAAAGCATTTGACAAGATACAACACCCATTTATGATAAAAACACTGAATAAAATGGGAATTGAAGGAAAGTACCTCAACATACTAAAGGCCATACATGACAAACCCGCAGCAAATATTATACCGAATAGGGAAAAGCTGAAGCCTATTTTCCTAAAATCAGGAACAAGACAGGGATGCCCTCTGTCACCACTGCTGTTCAACATAGTTCTGGAAGTTCTAGCCAGAGCAATCAGAAAAGAAAAAGGAGTAAAAGGTATTAGAATTGGGAGAGAAGTTAAACTGTCACTCTTTGCAGATGACATGATCCTTTATATAGAAAACTCTAAAGACTCTATCAGAAATCTACTACAAATAATAGACAAATACAGTAAAGTCGCAGGCTACAAAATCAGTGTCCCAAAATCTACTGCATTTTTGTATGCCAACAATGAAGCTTCAGAAAGAAAGAAGAGAAGATCCAATCCCTTTGCCACTGCAAACAAAAAAATGAACTACCTAGCAGTAAATCTAACCAAGAATGTGAAGGACTTATACATTGAAAACTATAAGACACTGTTAAAAGAAATTAAAGAGGACACAAAGAAATGGAAAGACATTCTGTGTTCATGGATTGGAAGAACCAACATAGTTAAAATGACCATACTCCCCAAGGCAACATACAGATTCAATGCCATTCCCATCAAAATCCCACAGTCATTCTTTCAAGAAATAGATTTTTAAAATCATCAAATTTGTATGGAACCACAAAAGACCACGAATCGCAAAAGCTATCCTGAGAAAAAAGGATAAAGCTGGGGGTATCCCACTGCCTGACTTTTATCTGTACTACAAAGCCTCAGTAATCAAAACAGCTTGGTATTGGCAGAAAAACAGATACACGGACCAAAGGGACAGAATTGAAAACCCAGAAATAAATCCACAAATATATGGACAGATTATTTTTGACAAAGGAGCGAAAAATATACAATGGGGAAACGAAAGCCTCTTCAGTAAATGGTGCTGGGAAAATTGGAAAACCACATGCAAAAGGCTGAATGTGAACTGTGATCTCTCACCATGTACCAAAATTAACTCAAAATGGATTAAAGACCTCCAAATAAGAAAGGAAACAATAAATTGCATAGAAGAAAACATTGGTACTAAACTTATAGACCTGGGGTTCCGGGAAGACTTTATGAATCTGACCTCAATGGCAAGGGAAGTAAAAGCACAAATAAATGAATGGGACCTTATCAAGCTAAAAAGCTTCTGTGCTGCAAAGGAAACCATCAACAAAGCAAAGAGGCAACCAACCAACTGGGAAAAAATATTTGCAAGCAATGCCTCTGATAAGGGGCTAATATCAAAAAAATACAAAGAACTTGTACAACTCAATAAGAAATAAACAAGCAATCCAATTAAAAAATGGGCAGATGACCTTAACAGACACTTCTCTCAGGAAGACATACATATGGCCAACAGATATGAAAAAATGCTCAACCTCACTAGCAGTTAGGGAGATGCAAATAAAAACCACAATGAGATACCATCTTACACCTGTTAGAATGGCTATAATCAACAAGACAAGGGATAACAAGTGCTGGAGAGGCTGTGGACAAAAAAGGAACCCTCAT
Organism: Craseonycteris thonglongyai; assembly: GCA_004027555.1. NCBI lineage: Eukaryota > Metazoa > Chordata > Mammalia > Chiroptera > Craseonycteridae > Craseonycteris > Craseonycteris thonglongyai. The sequence goes on along the minus strand of PVKE010028244.1, from coordinate 183 downwards.
ACACTGCTGGTGGGAATGTAAACTGGTACAACCACTATGAAAGACTGTATGGACATTCCTCAAAAAATTACAAATGGAATTACCATATGACCCAGCAATCCCTCTACTGGGTATCTACCCAAAAAACCTAAAAACCTTAATCTGTAGTCGCGTGTTCTGTACCCGCACGTTCATTGCAGCATT
>PVKE010028243.1:0-21069 GCA_004027555.1 Craseonycteris thonglongyai | reverse complement strand
TAAATTTATTCCTAGGTTTTTTTTTGTTTGTTTTGTTTTTGTTTTTGTTTTGGTCAAGATAGCAAAGGGAATAGATTTTATGATCTCTGTCTCTGATGTTTCGTTGTTGGCATATAAAAATGCAGTTGACTTTTGTACATTGATTTTGTATCCTGCAACTCTACTGTATTTGTCTATTGTTTCTAATAGCTTCCCGGTAGAGTCTTCTATGTAAAGAATCATGGATTCATGTCATCTGCAAAGAGTGACAGTTTGACATCTTCTCTCTCCATTCTAATACCTTTTATTCCTTTCTCTTGCCTGATTGCTCTGGCTAGATCTTCCAGTACTATATTGAATAACAGTGGTGACAGGAGGCATCCCTGTCTTGTTCCTGATTTTAGAAGAAAAGGCTTCAGCTTTTTCCTGTTCAATATAATATTAGTTGAGAGCTTGTCATATGAAGCCTTTATTATATTGAGGTACTTTTCTTCAGTTTCTATTTAGTCAGTGTTTTGACCATAAATGGATGTTGTATCTTCTCAATCACTTTTTCTGCATCAATTGAGATAATCACGTGGCTTTTATCTTTTATTTTGTTTATGTGCTGTATTACATTGATTGATTTGCATAATCATCCCTGTGCCTCTGAGATGAATCCCACTGGATCATGATGTATAACATTTTTAATGCAACATTGTGTTCTATTTGCTAATATTTTATTTAGGATTTTTGCATCAATGTTCATCAGAATTTTTTATCTGTAATTTTTTTTTTTTTTTTTTTTTTTTTTTTTTTTTTTTTTTTTTTTTTTTTTTTTTTTTTTTTTTTTTTTTGGTATTGCCCTTTCCAGATTTTTGTATTAAGAAAATGTAGACCTCATAGAATGAGTTGAGGAGTATGCTTCATCTTAAATTTTTTGAATGGTCTGAGGAGGATGGGCATCAGTTCTATGAATGCTTGATAAAAATCATTAGTACAACCATCTGGTCCAGGCTTTTGCCTTTGGGAAGGTTTTGAATAATTGTTTCAAGTTCTGTACTGTTGATTGATCTATTTAGGTTATCCAGTTCTTCATTCAGTCTGGATAAACTATCTGTTTCTAGAAATTTGTCCATTTCTTCTAAATTGTCAAATTTGGTGGCATAAAGTATTTCTTGGTAATTTCTTATGATTGTTTGTATTTCTGTAGTATCAGCTGTAATTTCTCCCATCATTTCTAATTTTGGATATATGTGATTTTTCTCTTTGTCCTTTGGTAAGCCTAGCCAGTGGTTTGTCAATTTTATTGAATTTTTCAAAGAAATAGCTCTTGGTTGCATTAATTTTACCTATTGTTTTTTTGTTCTCAATTTCATTAAGTTCTGCTTTAACTTTTATTAGTTATTTTGTTCTGCTGGCTTTGGCATTCTATATTCTTTTTCTAGTTTTCTAAGATGATATGTTATGATGTTTACTTGTGATTTTTCTTTTTTCTTGAGATAGGCCTGTAATGATATAAACTTTCCTGTTATTACTGCTTTTGCTTTGTCCCATTGTTTCTGTCATATAGTGTTTTCATTGTGGCTAGTTTCTATGTTTTTAGTATATAGCAATATATTTCTTCTTTGATCCAGTCATTGTTAATAGTATGTTGTTCAATTTCCCTTTGTATGTGATTTTTTTCTGCTTTCATTTTACAGTTGATCTCTACTTTCAAAGCTTTGTTGTCTGATAATACACTTGGTATAATTTGAATATTCTTGAATTTGCTGAGTATGGTTTTGTGTCTCAGGATATGGTCTAGCCTTGAAAATGTTTCATGTGCACCAGAAAAATAAATGTATAGTCCTGTGTGTTAAGATGGAGTGTCCTATAAAGACAATTATGTCCAACTGCTGTAGTATATCATTTAAGGTTGATATTTCTTTATTTATTTTCTGCTTGGATAATCTGTCCAAGGTTGTCAAGGGGGTGTTAAGGTCCCCTGCTATAATTGTGGTTTTGACAGTTTCTCCTATTAGAGCTGTTAGTAATTGCTTAGTAAATATTTGTGCTTCCTTATTAGGGGCATATATATTAATGAGTGTTATGTTTTCTTGATGTATTTCCCCTTTTATCATTATAAAATCTTCTTTCTCTCTTATTACTTTTTTTATTCTGCTATCTATTTTATGAGAAATCAGTATAGCCACTCCTGATTTTCTCTGGATGCCATTTGCTTTGAGTATTGTTTTCTACCCTTTCACTTTGAGCCTGTATTTGTCCTTGTGGCTGAGGTGTGTCTCTTGTAGACAGCATATGGTTGTCTTTGTTTTTGTTTTTAATCTGATCTGCTACTCTGTGGCTCATTATCAGTGAATTCAGTCTATTTATATTTAGGGCGATGATTAACATATGAGGATTCCCTGTTTCCATTTCCTTCTTTTCTTTTATTTTTATGTTGTCTCAACCTTTCCCCTTTTGTTTTGATTTCTTGATTCAGGTTGAATAGCCTCTTTCAATATTTCTTGAAATGGTGACCTTGTGCTGGAGAATTTCCTCAGCTTCTATATATCTGAAAAGTCTTTATTCCTCCTTCACGTCTGAAAGTTAACTTTGCTAGGTAGTTAATTCTTAGCTGACAGTTTCTCTCTTAAAATTTTGAAAATTGGGCTTCACCCCCTCCTGGTTTCAGAGTTTCTTCTGAGAAGTATGATGATAGACTGATAGGCTTTTCTTTGAAAGTTATATATATTTTTTGCCTGTTGGCTCTGAGGATTCTTTCTTTGTCTCTGGATTTTGACATCTTCTGAATAATATACCCTGGAGAATATGTGCTAGGGTCTATGTAGCTAAGGCTCCTGTTTTCCTCTTGAATTTGGGGTTCCAGTTCTTTTAATAGGTTAGGAAAGTTTCCATCTACTATCTGCTTTAAAAGTTTTGAGTAGATTCCAACTCACTTCCCTATTATTTTAATGTTGCTCTTTTTAATGGAGTCAGATAGTTCTCATAGAAGTTTTTTATTTCTCTTGACTCTCAGATCCCTTCTTCCTTCTATGAAATTTTCATGTTTTTATATTTGATGTTGCTGATTCTTTTTTTTTTTTAACTGGTTAGCCCTGTTTTCCTATGCTGGTTAGTTCTTTTCTCAGTTCCCCTATTATGCCTTTTATATCTAGGAGTTCTTTTTGGTTCTGCTCTAACTTCTCAATTTTTTTTTTTTTTTTTTTGTAAAGTATTCATTTTGATCAGAGGTTTCTTATTCAGGACATTTAACTGTATCTTGGTACATTGCCAGTATTGAGTTTTCTGAGTGTCTTGAGAATTGCAGCCCTAAATTCTGTTTCACTTAGATTATATGCTTCCAAATCTGTATGTTCCTTTTCTGAAGATTTTAAATTTTCTTTCCGAGTGGCTTTGGATCCTGAGGTATTCATTACATTTGATGTTTGTGTGTGTGTGTGTATGTGTGTGTGTGTTACCTTAGGCTTAAGTATGTTTTTTCTCTGGGGGCTTTCCTAGAAGATGGGTTTCTGTTTGTTTGTTTGACCCAGTTGTCTTAATCTCAATTTTTTCCTATTTGGGAAAGTGAGGTGGACTGTGGCATGGTATGTCTTTATTGTCAGTGTTGGAAAAGGTTGGCTGATGTACCTGTGTTTAGCAGTCATCCTGAGCTCTCCTATCTTTTCTCACTGGGGCAGAGTTAGTTGGGATGGCCCAAGTTTGCATCACAGTTTGCCTTTTTTTCTCTCACTATATAGCAGGTAGTATTTGGGATTCAGTTGAGGGGGGAATAAGTTTTGGAGAGGGTTAAGGGCAGTAGTCAGTTTCTGTGTCCTGAGGTTTCTCTCCAGGGTATTGGCTTAGCTGATAGAAGGCTAGGCAGTTGGGGGAAGGGGAGTGAAGTTTGGGTGTGAGCTGGGGTTGGCCTGAGACTCTATAGCAAAGTTTTCTGTCAGCAGGGGGGCAGCAAATCAGTGTGTGTGTTGTCTTGACCCTCATTCAGGGATGTGTTCTGCTTTCTCAGATACAAGAATGTAGACTTAAGTCTCACCCAGGAGCAGTTTTTGAATGAGTCTGAGTCACTACACTTCACAGTGACAGCCTAGCTGGTATAGGGCCAGGCAGGCAGGTTTGGCTGAAACAGAGGCCAGTCCCACCATGAGTAGGGAGGCTGGCATGCTGCTCAGCTCTGCACTTTGCTCCCTAACTCGCACTCGAGCCTCTTCCAGATGAGTGTTCTGCTTTCCTGGTTGTCCTCTTGGTCTCTCGGTCACCCAGAGACCATTCATTCTTTTGAGTCCACACTTCTGGGCTTCAAGGTGCTGGCCCAGCTGGCTGGGTGCCAGTTGGGTGGGCACAGCTGAGATATGGACACAGACCTCACCATGAGCAGTGAAGCTGGTCAGCCAAATGAAGGCATGGCTCAGTCTTTCTCTTTCTCCCCTGCCTGCACCCACTCTTTTTCTAGGGCTGTGCTTTGATTTTGAAACCCAGTGGTTGGGGAAGCAGTTTCCCTTATAGCCTATTCATATTCAAGTCAGCTCTGCTGTGTCTGTAGGCCAGTGACTATGTGCAGAGCTATAGCTATTCCTTCTTTGCTCTGGGTGGTTATGGCATCCCTACTCTGTTCATGTACCTCCTAGGTTGTGGTGTACCAAATGGGGTCTCAGAGTGCTGCCACTTGGGTTCATATTTTAAATTGTCCACAGTCTCATGGGGCCTACACTCTTATTAGGTCTTAGCTTCCAGCCTGCCCAAGATCTAATTCTACTTTGACCCAAGTCCCCCAGTCCCCCTTTTTTCTACAAGCCCTGGGTAATGTTCCATAGCCCCATCTCCACACTGCCCCTTCCCTTCCCAGCTGCCCCTTTTACTCTGACCTTCAGTGTTGTCTTGCATTGTGTGCCTTTCTCAACTGTGGCTGTTTCTCAGGGCTTTTCCTGTGGAATTCCCTTTGTTTAAATGTTGCTTCCCAGGTAAGTTTTGAGGTTTTCCTCTCACACTGCCATCTTAGCTCAGTCTTTGCTATTTTTCTCACTTGCTATGTGATCTTAAAGAAGTCATATCACCTCCATCAGCTTTAGACTTTTCCATCAACAAACAGATGGGTAGGGAGGGGTTTAGACTAGCTTATTTGTACAGTTCTTTCCAGTCCTAACATAAAATAAAAAATGTCACCATTTAGAGTTGTTCTCTTCTCAAGGTGTCTTGGTCTCATTTAAATAGGAATATTCTGATCATGAGTCATCCCACTGAGAATGTAGAAAGTTGTGTGTGTGTGTGTGTGTGTGTGTGTGTGTGTGTGTGTGTGTAAATGAAGCCGAAAGAGAACCCAGCGTGATGAAACCCTGGTGAAGCTGAAAGAGAACCCAGGGTGATGAAACCTGCTGCTTGAATATCAGGTGTCCCACTCAAGGTGACTATGTTACCTTTCAGCCCCAGAACTGAGCCACAGGAGCAGGAGCTATGCTCATCTCCTACTCAGAGTCTGCCAAGTTGGATATAACTAAGGATGAGCTTACTGTGACATACCTCTGAGTGGACTGATATAACTAAACAACCAAACTGTCTTTGCTGGGATTGTGTAGGTGAGTAGAAACCCAAAAGCAGGTAGAAGAGGAGAGGAGTGACCAGCAGTGGTGCATGGGTTTCAATATTCTTGGAAGTGGTGCATGGATGTAGTTGGGGAAAACCTCTGAGGACCCTTGAGGCCTCTAACCATGAATCTTATAAACAGAAACCCCAATGTCAACATGAAGTAGAGGATTAGATGGTGAAAATGCTAAGTAGACTTAACCAGATTTAAATCTAAAACAGTTCCTGAAAGCAATGGACTATGGAGCAACCAACCATGCAAGGTATCAAAAATTAAAGAGAATGAAGAGAGGTACTAGACACTTATGTGTCATATAATGTTTGTATTAATTGTCCAGGTGCAATATATCATATATTATGAACAACTTTGCCAAGTAGTTATTTTCTTACTCATTTAAAGATGAAGAACATGAGGTTCAGTGCTATAGGGTGACTTCCTTAAAGTCAAACTGCAAAACCAAAGCAAAAATATGGCTACTGACTTCTAACTCAGTTTCTTTCCTAGAACACCACAGCAATATTTTGTGCACAACATTACTTATCATTCAGGAAAGCATGGAAAATGGCCCTCAAATGGTTGAATTAAAGAATACACCTTCAATTCTACATGAGTGTTCCCATTTCTCTTTTTTTATTGTTAAATTTATTGGGCTGACATTGTTCAATAACAATTACATTGTTTCCAGGTGTATAATTCTATATTACATTGTTCATACATTGCATTATGTGCTCACTACCCAGAATTAGCTCTCTTTCTATCACCATATATTTGATGCCCTCTCCCTACCCTTTATCCCCCAGCTCTCCCACCCACCTCCCCCATTACCCTCAGGTAACCACTAAACTATTGACTATGTCCATGAGTTTTTCTTTCTTTGTCACTTTCAGTTTTATCGTCCACCTATAAGTGAGGTCATATGTTTCTTGATTCTATCAATCTGACTTATTTTGCTTAATAAAATGGTTTCAAGGTCCGTCTATATTGTCACAAATTGCTGTATTTCATCTTTTCTTATTGCTGAGTAGTATTCCATTGTGTAAATGTACCACAACTTTTTATCCAGTCATCTATCAGAGGACACTTTTATTGTTTCAATGACTTGGCCACTGTGAATGGTGCTGCAGTGAACATTGGGGTACATATATCTTTGTGGATTGAGGTTTTCAGGTTCTTTGGGTAGATACTCAAAAGAAATTGCTGGGTAATTTTATTCGTAGTTTTTAAAGGAATCTCCACACTGCCTTCCACAGTGGTTGTACCAATTTACATTCCCACCAGCAGCATATGAGGGTTCCTTTTTGTCCACAACCTCTCCAGCACTTGTTATTCCTTGTCTTGTTGATTATAGTCATTCTAACAGGTGTGAGGTGGTATCTCATTGAGGCTTTAATTTGCATCTCTCTAATTGCTAGTGATATTGAGAATTTTTCATGTATCTGTTGTCTGTTTGTATGTCTTCATGGGAGAAGTTTCTGTTAAACTCATACCCATTTTTTAATTGAATCATTTTTTTGTTGTTCAGTTGTATAAGTTCTTTATATATTTTAGATATTAGTCCCTTATTAGAGGCATTGTTTGCAAATATTTTCTCCCATTTGGTTGCTTTTTTTTTACTTTGTTGACAGTGTCCTTTGCTGTGTAGAAGCTTTTTAGTTTGATATAGTCCTATTCATTTATTTTTGCTTTACTTCTCTTGCCTGTGGGGTCAAGTTCAAAAAGTGTTCTCTGAGCCCAAGGCCTATAAGTTTAGTACCAATGCTTTCTTGTATGCACTTTATTGTTTTGGATCTCATGCAGAGGTCCTTAATCCACTTTGAGTTAATTTTGGTATATAGTGAAAATTCACAATCCAGATTCATTCTTTCACATGTGGTTTTCCCATTTTTTCAGCACCATTTACTAAAGAGACTTTCTTTTCTTCATTGTATATTTTTTCCTCCTCTCTCAGAAATTATCTGTCTATATATTTGTGAATTTATTTTTGTCTTTGATTCTGTTCAATTGGTCTGTATGTCTATTTTTCTGCTAATATCAAGCTGTTTTGATGATTGACACTTCGTAATATAAACTGAAATCGAGGAGCGTGATGCCTCTAGCCTTATTTTGCGGGGAAGGGGGGAATTGCTTTAATGTTTCAGGGTCTTTGTGGTTCCATATAATTCTGATAATTTTTGCAATCTATTTCATGAAAGAATGTTTGTGGGAGTTTGATTGGAATTGCATTAAATCTGTTTATTTCTTTGGGTAATATGGCCATTTTAACTATGTTGATTCTTCAGTCAATGAACACTGAATATCTTTGTATTTCTTTTTATCTTCTTCAATTAGTCTTAATAGTGTCATATAGTTTTCTGTGTATAAGTCCTTCATGTTCTTTATTAAGCTTATTCCTAAGTATTTTACTAATTTTTTTTTAATGCAACCAGTATAATTTTTCTCATTTCTTTTTCTGAAGTTTTGTTATCTGTATGCAAAAATGCTGTGGATTTTTGTACATTGATTTTGTATCCTGCAACATTACTATATTCATTTATTATTTCTAATAATTTTCTGGTGGAGTCTTTGAGGTTTTCTATATAAAGGATCATTTCATCTGCAAAGAGTGACAGTTTAACTTCTTCATTTCCAATTTGGATGCCTTTAATTTTTTTTTTTTCCTGCCTAATGGCTTTAGCTAGAACTTCATGCACTATGTTGAATAGCAATGGTGACAGGAGACATCTCTGTCTTGTTTCTGATTTTAGAAGAAAAGGTTTCAGTTTTTTCCTGTTCAATATGACATTCGTTGAGGGTTTTTCATATATGGCCTTTATTATGTTGAAGTATTTTACTTCTATACCCATTTTATTAAGTGTTTTGATCATAAATGGATGCTGAATCTTGTCAAATGCTTTTTCTGCATCAATTGATATAATCATATGGTTTTTATCTTTTATTTTGTTCATGTGGTTTATCACATTGATCGATTTCTGTATGTTGAACCATCTTTGTGCCCCTGGGATGAATCCCACTTGATCGTGATGTATAATCTTTTCAATACATTGTTGTATTCTATTTGCTATTATTCTGTTTAGCATTTTTGTATTGGTGTTTATCAGAAATATTGGTTTATAGTTTTCTACTTTTGTGTCATCTTTGCCAGGCCAGGCTTTGGTATTAGGGTAATGTTAGCCTCATAGAAAGAATTGGAAAGTATTGCCTCTTCTTCAATTTTTTGGAAAAGTTTGAGGAGGATAGGGATTATTTGCTTTTTGAATGCCTGGTAAAACTCATTAGTGAGGCCATCTGGTCCTGGACTCTTGCTTTTGAGGAGGTTTTGGATGATTGTTTCAATTTCCTTACTATTGATTGATCTGTTTAGATTATCCAGTTCTTGATTCTGTCTAGGTAAACTATATGTTTCTAGAAACTTGTCCATTTCTTCTAGGTTGCCAAATTTGATGGCATATAGTTCCTATAGTATTCTTGCATAATACTTTGTATTTCTGTGTATCAGTTGTAATTTCCCCTCTTTTGTTTCTAATTTCGATTGTTTGTGTGTTTTTTCTTTCTCCCTTGGTGAGCCTAGCCATGGGGTTATCAATTTTACTAATTTTTTCAAAGAACCAGCTCTTTGTTGCATTAATTTTTTCTGTTGGTTTTCTCTTCTCTATTTCATTTAGTTTTGTTTTAATTCTTACTATTTCCTTCCTTCTGCTGGCTTTGAGTGTTTTTTGTTCTTTTTCTAGTTCTTGAAGATGTGATATTGTCTACTTGTGATTTTTCTTGTTTCTTGAGATAGGCCTATAGTGATATTAATTTCCCTCCTATTACTGCTTTTGCTGCATCCCAGTAATTTTGGTATTATGTGTTTCCATTGTCATTTGTTTCTATGTATTTTTTAATCTCTTCTTTTATTTCTTCTTTGATCCAGTCATTTCTTAATAATATGTTGTTTAATCTCCATGTATATGTGGTTTCTCCTGCTTTCTTTTTTAGTTGATCTCCAATTTCAAGACATTTTGATCAGAGAATACACTTGGTATGATTAGAATCTTTTCAAATTTGCTGAGGCTAGCTTTGTGTCCCAGCATGTGATATATCCTTGAGAATGTTCCATATGCACCAGTAAAGAATGTGTAGTTCTGTGTTGTAGGATGAAGTGTCATATAAATGTCCATTATGTTTATTTGCTGTAATGTATCATTTAAAGCTGCCATTTTCTTATTTATTTTCTGTATGGATGATCTATTCATGGCTGTCAATGGGGTGTTTAAGTCCCCTGCTATAATTGTGTTTTTGTGAGTTTCTCCTTTTATATTTGTTAGTAGTTACTTTGTAAATTTTGGTGATTCTTGGTTGGGAGCATATATATTAATAATTTAATATATTATTAATAATATTATTAATAATTATTATATTAATATATTAATAATTTAATATATTAATAATTTAATATATTATTAATATTATTAATAATTTAATATAATTATTAATAATATCTTCTTGTTGTAGTGTCTCTTTTATCATTACAAAATGTCTATCTTTGTCTCTTATTATATTTTTGATCCTGAAGTCTGCTTCATCAGATATAAGTATAACTACATCTGCTTTTCTCTGAGTGCTATTTGTGTATAGTATTTTTTTCTACCCTTTCACTTTGACTCTGTGTTTGTCCTTGTGGCAAGGTGTGTCTCTTACAGGTAGCATAAGGTTGGTTTTTGTTCTTTAATCCAGTTTGCTGTTTTGTGTCATTTTATTGGTGAGTTCAGTCCATTTACATTTAGGGTGATGATTGATATATAAAGATTTTCTATAGTCATTTTTATCTTTTGTTTTCTGGTAAGTCTTTTTATTTTTTAAATGCTTTTTTGTTTTGTTATTTCCATTGGTTATTTTAGTTTGATGGTGTTTATGACTGGTTGCTTTTTTTTGTTTGTTTGTTTCCTCTTCTTTTATTGTTATGTGTCCCAGTTCTAAGTTTTTTTCCCAAAGTTACCATGAAGTTTATTAAAAGAACGTTTCATATATGCAGTGGTTCCTTTTCTTAAGAATATTTCTTACCTCCATTCTCTTTGGAAATTTAAACCTTCAATTCTTCCCCTTTTATGTTCTTATTGTTCCAGTTTATCCGTATTTGCTTTTACTTTTTGTGTCAAGTCCAATAGCCACTTTCAACATTTCTTGAAAAGCTGACCTTGTGCTGGAGAATTCCTTCAGTTTCTGTACATCTGAAAAGGTCTTCATTTGTCTTTTATATCTAGCAGATAATTTTTCTGGGTAGGATTCTTGACTGGTAATTTTTCTCCTTTAATATTTTGAATACTTTGTTCCATTCCCTTTTGGCTTGTAGAGTTTCTGTTGAGAAATCTAAGGAAAGTCTGGTGGGATTTCCTTTATAGGTTATGGTGTTCTTTTTTCTGGCTGCATTGAGAATTCGTTCTTTGTCTTTGACCTTGATATCTTTAGTATAATGTGCCTTGGAGAGGGTCTGCTGGGATGCTAGAGGTCCTGTTTCCTTCTTGAATTTGAGATTTCAATTTTTGCCACAGATTCGAGAAGTTCTCATCTACTACTTGTCTGAGTAAATTCTCTGTGCCCATCTCATCCTCTGCTCCCTTTGGAATACCTATTATTCTTATATTATTCTTTCTAATGGAGACAGATAGTTTTTGTAGACTTTTTTTTTCTTTTCTTTCCTTTTTTTTTTTTTTAGCTCTTAGGTCTCTCTCTTCTTCCTTCTGTGATATTTCCAAATTGTCATCTTCAATTTCATTAATTCTTTCTTCCATCTGGTCAGCTCTGCTTTCTATGCTAGCTATTTTATTTTTCATTTCTTTTATTGTGTTGTTTATCTCCAGAATTTCTATTTGCTTCTTTTTTATAGATTCACTTCCCTTTCTGAGATCACTTAGCTCCCTCTGTGTGCTCTTCCAGTTTTCTTTCAGCTCTTTGAGTGTTTTCAGAATTGCAGTCTTGAATTCTCTGTCAGACAGTTCTTATGTTGCCATATCTTCAAGTTCCTTTTCTGGAGATTTTTCTCTTTCTTTCTGAGCATGTTTGTTCACAAGGGTATTTATTGCTGTTGGAACATTTCTTTTGCAGGACATGAGGACTTTTCCCCTGGTAGATACGAAGAAATCTTTCTTTTACTTCCTAGTTGGTATTGCTGCAATGTCTCATAATATTTTCTCTTGTTTATTTGGTTTTCTCCTAGAAGGTGGGCTTCTCTTTGACTCAGTCACCCGGGTCTCTGTATGTCTCCTCTATGAGGAGGTATGATGGGCAATGGTATTCTATGCCTCAAAGATCCCATCATAGTCAGAAGCTGCCATGCCTCTGCTTTGGTTTTTTTAGATCCCTCTGCTGGTTTCAGCAGTAATGGTGGGGTTGGGGTTTGTTGGGAAAAGCATGGGTCTATTTGCATCACAGGGTAATGGTGGCTTCCATCTGCTGGGTTCAGCAGGAAGAGTGGGGGCAGGGTTTGTTGGGAAAGGCACAGGTCTCTTTGTGTCATTGGGTAATGGCAGCTTCCCAGCAGCAGCTCACTGAAGGCAGGCTCTGGGTGAGGCCAGTAGGGTGAGCCTTGGGAGATAGCAAGGAGAAGCAGCCAGGCTCTGTGTCCAAGGCCATGCAGTACTCCATCTGGGGCTCCACCTTATTGAGGGACACTCTGCACTTTAGCCACCAGCACACTCCTGCTGCTGGTGCTCCAGCCACCCAACACCTGCCTCCTGCTCCAGTCACTGGCCTTAAGCTCTGCGGGCCCCCAGCTCCAGCCGCCTGACCCTGGACCCTAACTCTGATCACCTGCTCCTATCTCTGGCTGTTGCAGGTGTCTCACCCTGGCCTTGTGCACTATACTATGGCTGCCCTCGCCACACCATGATGCTCCCCCACACTCCCACTGGGGCTTCTTGCCATAGCCAGCTGCATCTGCCTCTGCCATCCACCCAACATTCTGGCTGCCTGTGCCTCTGCCTTTGTTCATTCTAGGCCTCCAACCCACCCAGAGTTGTTCTGCACCTAAAGCTTCCAACCCACCCAGAGTTGTTCTGTACCTCAACCCACGCTCCCACACTCCCACCTCAGTCAGTCTCTCCTCTGCTGGTCTCCGGGTCAGCCTCTGGGTCAGCTACCAGGTAAGTCTTCAGGTCATGCTTCACAGTGTGTCTCCACACTGCTCCCTTTGTTTCTCACTCACTCACCTCCCTTTCTCTGGCTTTAGGTATTTTCTTGCAATGAGTGGGTCCCTCAGCTAAGGCTGTGCGTTGCTTAGGGATTCTCTCATTGAAATTTAAGTGTTTAAATTGCTGCCTTTCCAAGAGAGGTTTCAAGAGTTCCTCTCACACCACCATCTTGATGATGTCTAGTGTCCCCGTTTCTAAAGACTACTGTTTTTCTTATCTCAATCATGTGGGCCTAGTCAGGACTGCCATGTTCTTGCCTGACTCTAATGTTAGGAGATTGTGTCTGGGACAGGCATTAGACCTGAAGGGACCCTCCCAACACCTCACTACTGGACCACTGTTGGTTGGTCCATGTCAATAGAAAGACTCCATTATTGTGAGTGCAAGTCAAGTGAACATATATGAGATGTCCAAATCAAAAAGTACTCATAGGATAGCCCTTCTAATATTCCTTTAAAAATATTTGATCAATTTTAGCACTTATTTCTCTAAGTGAAAGAAGCCAGGCACAAAGGACCACATGTTTTATATGATTATATTTATAGTAAATGTCCAGAAAAGGCAAACTTATAAAGATACAAAGTAGACTGACTAGTGGTTGCTTAGGGTTGGGTGGAATTGGGATATAGCTACAAATTATAGGGTTTCTTTTTAAGATGATGAAAGTATTGTAAAACTGGCTATACTGATGGTTGCACATATCTGCAGATATACTAGAAACTAGTGAATGATAAATTTTAAATGGGCAAATTGTATTAAACTATAGCAATAAATTTGTTAAAAGTCCATTTCTGACTTATAAAAACAACAATTTCTTAAGATTATATCTATCTCAAATCATTATCAGGAGCATATTAAACAATTTCATTAAATGTGTTGTCCACTTGAAATGTTGTTCTTGGCTTTCCAGCTAATGAATGACAAATATTTGAAAGCAGAATAATGAACATGAAATCAGCAGAATCCAGAACATGAAAGAATAAAAGAATCTGCCTAATTCTAGTACCTTTTTTTTTTTTGAGAGAAAGTGAGAGAAAGAGAGAGAGATAGAGAGAGAATGGTAGAGACCCCAGAGAAATAGCCACAGTTGTATCATTAGTTGTGACATGGTTTCATTTAACACAGGTGGATGTGGGGCAATGTGGGGCAAAAACTGAACTGAGAGGTGAGAACCCACATGAGAGGTGAGAACCTTTGCTGCCAACCCCCAAAGCTCAGCATATTGGTTTGCATGGGTTGGGGCCATGATTCAATCTCTGGACCTCACAGTTGCAAGGCAAGCATTCAACCTGTTGAACTATCCTGGCATCCCTAATTCAAGTATCTTCAACTTAAATAAAAAAATATATTTAAACATTATAGGTTTCTTTCAGTTTTAAAGTTGGTTGGAAAAAAGACATTTGCATACACTAAAATCAGACAAGTGCAAATCTAATTAAGTAACCAACTCATGTGGGATTTCTGGGTTTCTTGATCAGGCAAAAACTCAAATAGTTGAATAAATTGAATCCAGCTAATTGTCTACAAGAGCCAAACTTGTTTTTAAAATTTTGAAGTCACGTCACAGAAACCACAAAAGGCAACCTTAGCATGATGGCAGTATTGTTCAAAAGAATTAGACATCTGTAGCTCAGGTCTCATACTCAGCCTTAATGTCTAGTTTTAAATAATCCAGTTAACTGAGATGGTATCATATTTCATCCAATTACATTTACCTTAAGACAGAATTATTATATGTAACACTAAGACTAACTGCTACCAATTAAGGTTCCATTAATTGTAAGATATATTCTAATTTCAAAGATGTTAAAAGGTGGGGAAGGTGGAAAGTACATCTTGGAATAAATGAAATTTCTTTAATGGGTGAGCATCTTTTATTTCTGAAAGAACTTAGAATTAAATATTCTGAGCTCCCATGAATTTTACTAGTATTCCTAGTTTTTAATTCTGGGAATATTTAAAATTAAGCATTAAAAAATTTACAGGGCTCAAAAATCATGTATTAATACTCTAGTGTTCAGAAATAGCCTGTACATATTTGGTATTCTATATGTTTGCAATATCAAAAATAATTTGGTATATTTAGTGAAAGCCTTCTAATTCTGATTTAAAATATTGACTAAACAATTGAATAACTAAATTAGACTTATGACACATTGTTGAAATCCTACAAAGTATATGCGCAATATTGGAACCCTAGGAGAACTTTACCTTTCAGTTATTTATAGGGTTTATTTATTGTATTATATATTGTATTTTTAAGAGTTAAGTTCTTAGGAAGATTTGTTTGGTTGAGCAATTAAAATACTTCAGAAGAAAATCAAATATACTAAATTGATAAAAGGTGTTTGAAATGTTAAATAAATTTAATTAACTGAGTTTTTGTTTATGATTTATTTCATTGCTTGAGAGAAGGCAAGAGAAAGAGAAAGAAGTGGGGAGGGCCGAGAGCAGTCTCCATAGTTGTACATCGTTAGTTGTGACACAGTTTCATTCCACACAGGTGGATGTAGGGCTTTGTGAGGTGGGAACCAAACTGGGGACCTCCCACATGGGAGGTGAGAACCTTTGCTACAATCCCAGTGGTTACAGTTGTGCTGAAGTTCAGCATATGGGTTTGCATGGGCTGGGGCCAAGAATTGATCCCTGGACCTCTTGGTTGCAAAGTAAGTGCTCAATCTGCTGAGTCATTAACTGAGTTTTTAACAGACCAAACACTATTTAAATATCCCTTAAAAAGTAGTTGTTAACCACTGCTAGATTTATAAATAGAATAAAAACTTCTATAAGAATTAGAGCTATAACAAGCTGAAAACAACTTGTTTAAACCAAAAGTAAACTTTTGTGTTACCAGCCCAGAGGGGCACATAACCCCAAACTGCTGATCAGAGATCTTGCCTAGAATAATTCAAACTGGAGTTGGGAAACCATCTCTCTGGTGGTGAGAGCTTGGAGTCCAGGGTCTTGCGAGTGCCTATGGCCTTGTCTTGGGCTATATGGAGGAACTCTGCCTGCATGGAAAGAGAAGCTTATGGACAGAAAGAAATAGAAGATTCAGAAAAATAGATGCGGGAGAGTGACAAAAAGAGAGAGGCACTGAATGTGTGCTGGTGGCATTCAAATCCTAGTTCCAGCTGTTTCTCAGCTCCAGCTATATGTAGTCACACTATCTGCTGTCAAGCTGTTAACCTTTTCTTTCAGTTACATGACATACCTCAATATCTCTAACAAAATCACCTTTCTGACTACTTTGACTTGAATTTCTGCCTTACATATATGAATGGCTAACAGCACATGAAAAAATGCTCAGCATCATTAGTCATAGGGAAAAATACCATAATGAGACACCACTTCACACCCGCTAGGATGTCTAGAATAAAAAAGACAGAAAATAACAAGTATTAGATAGAATGTAGAGAAATTAGCAATGCCATATATGTATAATGAAAACATAACATGGCCCAGCCCTTGGAACAGTCTCCAGGATAAATTGTATGTGGGTCCACAAAACCAGCCTTAACAAATTTCAGAAGATTGTAATCATGTCAAATACCTTTTCTAGGAGAGGAGGGTGGGTGAAAGGAGGATGTAACCTAGCAACAGAATCTTTAGGTCATGGTTTGCTCGTAAATTGCAGAAATGTAAGTTAGTGATATCAGACAACATAATTAAATAAAGATAAAATACCAAAAAAAGGGGTGGGTGGGCACATAGCAAATGTCTAGATATGTGAACAAAAAAAAAATCAAATATGTAAATTAAAATTCCTGTGTGAAAAAAAAAATACCTTTTCCAACTACTGTGATATAAAACTAGAAATAAATAACAGAAGGAAAATTCACAAATATATGGAAATTAAACATCACAATTATGAACAACCAATGGATCAAAGATGAAATCAAAAGGAAAACCAAAAAGTATCTTGATACAGATGAAAATAGAATACTAGATAGCTACATGCAAACGAATAAAATTAGACCCTTATCTTATACCCCACAGAAAAAATTAACTCAAAATGGATTAAAGACTTAAATGTAAGACCTGAAATCATAAAACTACTCGAAGAACACATAGGGGAAAATCTACTTGACATTGCTCTAGTCCAAGTTTGTCCAACCTGTAAGCCCAGGATGGCTTTTAATGCAGCTCAACACAAATTCATAAACTTTCTTAAAACATTATGAGATTTTTTTTTTTTAGATTTTAATTTTAGCTCATCAGATATTGTTAGTTTTAGTGTACTTCAGTGGTTCCCAACCTTTTTCCACTTGTGTACCCCCTTTAAACCAATTTCTATAAATTGTACCCTTTGTTTTTTAATTAAGTTTATTGGGGGACATAGATTAGTAAAACTACATAGGTTCTAGGTTGTACCCCTTGTTTTGTTTGTTTTTTGTAATGATTTATTTTATTGTTTTTCACAGACAGAGATGGAGACAGAGAGAGACAGAGAAGGAAGAGGGCCCAGAGCAATCTCCATGGTTGTGCATCATCAGTTTTCGACATGGTTTCATTCCACACAGGTGGCGGGGGCTGCACAGGGTGGTAACTGGGCTGGGGGTCACCCTCATGGGAGGTATATCCCCTTGAGCCAGGGCCAAACTAGGGGGTGAGAACTGAACTGGGGGCATCCACATGGGAAGCACACCCTAGTTTAGCATATGGGTCTGCACAGGCTGGGGCCGGGATTTTATCCCAAGTCCCCAGGGCTGCAAAGCAACTGTTTAACCCACTGAGCCATCCTGGCTTCCCCTATACCCTTGTTTTTAAAACAGCTGTTTTCAAATACTGATACTTTTGTTTAGTGCCTATCATAATGTAAAATAGTGGAAATGAGGTAATAAGTTAGGAAAAAAACGTTACTACACTAAAAGTACAAACCACAGATTTAATTTTACAATATTAGTAACAGTTAAATATTCTTATTGATTACTATTTGCTTACTTCCTTAACAACCCAGCATGTACTGTGGGAAGTGCATGTACCACCACTTGGGAATTGATGGTGTATTTTCTGTGTGGCCCAGGACAATTCTTCTTCTTTCAGTATGGCCCAGGAAAGCCAGAAGATTAGACACTCTTGCAAGCAATGATTTTTTTGGACATGACAGGAAAGGCAGATGCAACAAAAGCAAAAATAGACAAATAAGATTAGATCAAACCAAAGAGCTTCGGCACAGCAAAGGAAACAATTAACAAAGCAAAAAGGCAACCTAAAGAATAAGAGAAAATATTTGCAAACCACATATCTCATAAGAGGTTAACATCCAAAAAAATATAAGGAACTCTTACAATACAAAGCAAATAAACAACCTGATTTTTAAATAGGCAAAGGACTTAAATAGACATTTTTCAAAAGAACCCTTACAAATGGCCAAGAGGTATATAAAAAGATGTTCATCATCACTACTCATCAGATCAATGCAAATCTAAACCACAATAGATATCACCTCATACCAGTTAGGATGACTGACTTATCAAAAAGACAAAAGATAACAATGTTGTTGAGGGTGTGAAGAAAAATGAATCCTTCATACACTGTTGGTGGGAATGTAAATTGGTACAGCCTCTATAAAAAACAGTATAGAGGTTCCTCAAAAAATTAAGAATAGGAATGCTGGTTGAGCACTTGCCTTGCAACCTCGAGGTCTGGGGATCAAGTCTCACCCCAGCCTGTGCAAACCCATATGCTGAACTGTGGTGCAACTGTAATCACTGGGATGGCAGCGAAGGTTGTTGCCTCTTATGTGAAAGGCCCTGGGATCTGTTTCCATCCTGCATGGCCCCATAGCCACCCATGTGGAATGAAACTATGTCACAACTAAAGATGTACAACTATGGAGATTGCTCTGCCCTCCCCGCCCCTCTTCTCTCTCTCTCTCTCTCTCTCTCTCTCTCTCTCTCTCTCTCTCTCTCTCTCTCTCTCTCTCTCTCTCACTTTCTCTCAAAAAAACAATAAAATAAGTCTTAAAGAAAAATTGAGAATAGAGCTACTATATGACCCAGCAATCCCTCTTCTGGGTATTTACCTGAAAAATTTGAAAACATTTATAATATTTGTAAAGATATATGTATCCTTGTGGTCATTTCAGCATTAATCATGGTAACTGAAACATGGAATCGACCTAACTGTCCTTCAATGGATGAGCAAATAAAGATGATGTGGTATGTATGCACAATGAAATACTACTCAGCCATGAAAAGGATGGAATGTGACAACATGGATGGATCTTGAGAGTATTGGGCTAAGTGAAATAAGTCAGATGAAAAAGGAAAAAAAAAAACATATGATTTCACTCATATATGGGATATAAAACAGAAAACAACAAACAAAGCAAATAAACAAACTTATAGACACAGACAATACTATGGTGATTACCAGAAGGAAAAGGAGATGGAGAGAGAATAAAGAGGATAAAGGGGATCAATACATGGTGATGGAAGGAGACAAGACTTTGGGTCGTGAGCACACAATGCAATATATAGAGAGATGGTAAATTATTGTAGAATTGTACACTTGAAACTTATATAATGTTGTTAACCAATGTCACCCCAATAAATTTAATTAAAAACAAAAATAAAGTTCTGCAAGAGGCACATATATTGAGTGTATGTTATAAGTACCACCCAATATGGCATATAAAGAAGACAAAAAATAAACCATTATCATCATCCCATCCTCCTCTCTTTTATGTTAATAACTTGCCCTTGGAAGAATCCCAGAGCTGGAGACTAAGTGAAATAAGTTAGCCAAGTGGTTCTTCTTTTTTTTTTAACTAAAAAATTGCTAAGTGGGTTATGTTGCCCATCCTATTATTTTCTCCTTCCACATAAGTGAAATAAGCCATATACAGAAAGACATACTGCATGTTCTCACTTATATGTAGAATCTAAAATAGTCAAACCCGTGCAAGCAGAAAGTAGACTGGCAGTTTCCAGGGGTCAACAGGAGGGAAAAATGGGAAAAGGCTAGTCAAGGGATACAATGTTTCAGTTTTGCAAAATTATTAGTTCTGGAGCTCTGACATACAGCAATGTGACTGTAGTTAATAATACCGTATTCTATACTTGAAAAATGCTAAGAGGATAGATCTTAAGTGTTCTTATGAGAGAGAGAGAAGGAAGGGAAGGAGAGAGGGTAGGAGAAAGGAAGGGGAAGGAAGGAAGGAAGGAAGGAAGGAAGGAAGGAAGGAAGGAAGGAAGGAAGAAGAAAATGGTAAGTGGGTGACATGATGGATATATTAATTTGCTATATTGTAATGATTATTTCACAGTGTATACATATATCAAAAACATCAAGTTGTATACCTAAATATGTATAATTTTATTTATCAATTATACTTTATATCAAAAGTGAATGAACTGTTTTTATTAAACAAGTTAATGAGTTGCATCAGTTTAAATATATTGAAAGTTATGACTACAAACAGATTTGTTTAAACTTTAAACAACACAAATGTACCAGAATTTTCACATGGTCAAAGAAATGTTTTGGTTTTTTCCTTTAAAATTGGTGGGTCTGTGAGGATACCATAATGAAATGTAAATTAAGGTGACCAGATTTTAACATTGGTAAAGTGGGACACCATTGACCGGGGTGGAAGGGGTTCTTGATTAAAAATTTAGTCTATCTCCCGCCGTTCCCTAGCTGATCGTGCATTCTTTCCAAAAATCGGGACTTTTTTAAAACGCTACGGGATGCGGGACAAATTGTTAAAAATCGGGACTGTCCTGCCAAAAGTAGGATGTCTGGTCACCTTGATGTTGTAAATGATGAGTCTATGTACAAAGTTGAGGAAAGTCCTTTAGAGACCAATCTGCACAAATTTCTTTCTAATCACCCCAATTCTTCCCTCCCAAAAGACAAATGTTGAGTCCCGATATGCAAATACTGCAGGAAGGAGCTGAGAGGGGGCCAACAGTGTGGTTCCCACACTTCTTGTGTGGGACTCACTATAAGCCTATCATATTTGCCAGTAGCCAGTTGTGTGTTTTCTTTATTAAACCCAATATCTATTGTGAGCTCCCCCTTCAGGACCCTCTCTTCAACTTTTGGAAGTCCCAAAGATGAGTCAAACCCCTGCTTCTGAGTCTTCTCTGGGTTAGGCTATTTAAGATTCAGGATAGGGATCTTTTGGAGAAGATGTTCCACCTGAGTTGTACCTGGCACTCGGAAAACTTTTGCTTCAGTAGCCTCCTGGTGACAGATGGTATCTGATCATTCTTCTCCTGGCCACTCAGAGCCCACATGGGACACAGGATCAGGCCCATAGAAATAGCTAGTGCTGCAGGTCAGAACAAAATGCCCAAGAACAAAATGCCTGGCCCCACATTGAGGTTTTGCTAATAACTACTGACTTAC